>CM076578.1:875901473-876203677 GCA_034641835.2 Pinus albicaulis
ATATTTGCATTAATATAAATGGAAATATATTACAACCACAAATAGGTGTTTATCTTGTAGAAGATATCCTCCAAGTTGTCTTGTCCTTTCCTTGTCATAGTGTGCACCTCCAATCACCCTAAATGCATGAAATGATGTCTCTCGCAACAACATCATAATGGTATAATCACTCTCCAAAAACCAACCTCTTGCATATGGAAGGTTGTAAGTATATAAAGGAGTGGTGTAAGTCAAGAGTTCTTATCCAATTACCAATATAAGGTTTTAGATCCACCTTTGATGGGAGGATGGGATAAAAGGATAAGGGCTGGAAACTCCAAGGTAGGGTAGGATAGGATCCGAATGTTTTATCTGAGGTAAAATGGTTGTAACAAATTATGGAAGCTTCTGGAAGAGGAAGCTTCCATAATTTCTCTCTTTTTCTTGAATTTATAGAACCAACGCAGGTGCAAAGGGGAAAAACCTGTAGGTGATAAACGTAGGTCACAGTGGATAAACCTGTAAGTGAACGCTATCCAACAAGATGCCAGGGAGAATTGGTCCTAAAAATGGTTCAGATGATGTAGTTTCAAGAACAAACTCTGGAGAATGAAACATGCATGCTTAGGGCTTTGTGCAATAATGATGACAAGGGGGAATAGGATGTTGATTGATCCCATTAGGAGGCCTATTGATCTGATGTGAAAAAATGGCCTATAACACATTGATTCATGAAAAATGTTTTATGATGTTTAATGAGGGAATTGTTTTGGGGCATCATATTTCAGGTGCTGGAATCAAGGTGGATGCATCTAAGGTAGAGGTAATCTCCAAAATTTTAGTTCCTACTTGTTAAATAAATGTTAGAAGCTTTATTGGTTTTACAAGATATTACAGAAGGTTCATATAAAACTTCACAAAAATATCTTCTCCACTCTTTAAACTTCTTATAAAAGATTGTGATTTTGTTTGGAATTTTGACTGCCAAAAGGCATTTGAAACATTGAAGCAGAAAATTACTAAAGAACCAATCTTAAGAGGGCCAAACTAGTCTCTCCCATTTCATATCTCAATTGGTGCTTTAGATGCCACTTTAGGAGTTGTATTGGGACAAAAATACTTAACTCCTTATGCTATTTATTATACAAGTAAAAAATTGACTCCTGCAAAGTTAAATTAACAGTGAATGAGAATAAGTTTTTAGTTGTTGTTCATGCCATTAATAAATTTCAACATTACATTATTGGTTATGAAACTTTTATTCATACAGATCATTCTGCTATTATATATTTCATGAATAAACCAATTACTAATGAAAGGATTACTAGATGGTTGTTATTATTATAAGAAATCAATATTACCGTCCTGGATAAGATAGAAAGGAAAACACAATTGTTGATTTTCTATCCAGGTTGCAAAATGATAATATTTATACCCTGTAAAGGATAATTTTCTTAACAAATCTATTTTTTGTAGTATATATCAAGGCTCCTTGGTTTGCATATATTTCTAACTATTGGGATACAAGAAAGTTTCCTCCACATTTATTGGCCAAAGAAAGATAAAAAGTTATTAATATCAATGCACCCTACTCATGTATAGAGGGATAATTTTACTGAACAAGACCTGATTTGATTATTCAAAGATATGTTCGAGAGGATGAAGTACCACAGATATTAAAAATATTTCCATGATGAACCATGTGGAGGACACTTCGATGAAAAAATAATTGCATACAAAGTGCTTCTTTTGGGGTATTACTAGCCTTCTCTTTTTAGAGATGTCAAGGAACATGTCAAAACATGTGATAGTTTTCAAAGAATGGGAAAACCCATTCCATCAGATGAAATGCCTCTACATCCTTAGGTACAAATAAATCCTTTTGAAACATTGTCTCTAGATTTTTTTGGTCCAATCAATCCTCCATCTAAACAAAACAGGTATATTCTTGTTTGTACATATTATGTTACAAAATGGGCAGAAGCTAAGCCACTTCCTTTTTCTATTGAAAATTTTGTAGTTACATTTATTTTTGAGGATATTTTCACTTGTTTTGGTGTCCCAAGGGAAATTGTGATAGATAAAGGTCCTCAATTCACATACAAGTTGGTGTAGATAATTATGGAGCAATACAAGATCAAACATCAGAAATCGACTCCATATCACCCATAGTCCAATGGGAAAGTGGATTCTACCAACAAGGTACTTGAAGCAATAATAACTAAGATTGTACACTTGCATAGAAGAGATTGGGCGTAAAGGCTTCCAAAGGCACTTTGGGCATAACAAACCACGTGGATAAATACTACTGGACATACTCCTTATGAGCTTCTCTATGGGAAGCAAGTATTGCTTCCAATTGAATTCCAGTGGAGACCTTTAGAACAACAAATTTTTTTGGGCTTGATCTATTTGAATCTCAAAAAAAAAGATTGGCACAATTGAACGAGCTAGATGATATTCGACAAGATACCATACAAAGAAAATACATAATCCAACAAAAAAGAACCAAACGACTCTTTTTTTTTATTCTAAGTTTAAGGATTTTTAAGGAAGATTTCAGACACATTTGCTTAGTCCCTATGAAATAGATACTTTTTTTTATAATGGAGTAGCTAGAATATGGACTATTGATGAATAAATGGTTAACTTCCTTGTTAATGGCCATAGGTTAAAGTTATATCATAATCCCTTGACAAGATAAGAAATTTTCAAATATTTGCAAGATAATTTTGATCTGAAGTTAGTGAGAAGGAAATATTTTTCTTCCTTATCACTAAAAGAATTATAATTTGTTTTATTCTTAAAAAAATAAAAAATAAAAAAAATAAAGAAATAAAATAAATACAAATAAAAGCACAGGTATGAAAACCAACATTGTTGTAATTTCTATGCAGAAAATCTTAGCTGAAAAACAAGTGGTCCTTGGCAGTTTATATTTTCACATTTCCCTTCTTTCTTTTTCCCACTTTTTTTATCCATCTTTTGCTTTGAAAAAAATTCCCATGTTTGAATACATGTTTTTGAAGATATTGTTTCTATTTTAAAGAGAAATATTTAATAAATCCCAGTATTATCAAAATTCATCACCATCAATAAATATCAGCCACATCAACAGCAACACGTTTTCAAGAAAATGATTAAGTTAGAGAAGTAGCTGCAGAATATACAACATTTTTTAGCTCATCTCAAATTCTATAGCCAATAATGAACCTGTAAGCATTTTGCACTTGAGAATACTCCAAATCTATAAAAGCACTCTAGACCTGTAGAAAATAAAGACATAAGTACCAAAAGGTATGTTCTATAAGGTGTGCATATAGGATAAATTAATTTTCATTTAAGAAAGAAATAGGTCTATGAGATTATCGGATGATTATGATACACTTTTTGAAATAATGGATGAAATCATGACCTTAAACCTATTCCACTACCCACATCCATATCTTAATCCATCGTAAAAAATTCCTTCATCACATCTGATTAAAAATTCTAGATTCTAATGGTCCTATAAAATTAGATCTTTGAAATTGTGGTAAATCATTAATATAAGAGGAATATTTTTATTGAGAATCAACCACCACCTCAAAATTTTATTTTAATCCAACCTAACCACCATCAAACCATTCCATTCCATCGTCCATTCTGCCATCTACTCTTGTCAAAAGAGGCAATTTAGGAATAAAAATTTCTTTGCACAATGGGTTTGATAGTTCGTTATAAGCCAAAGGGATCAAGATTTCTAAGTGCCTATCCTCAAGTATGAGACTAGTTGCAGAAGGTAGGGTGGCTTAAATTCTTCAAAAATTTTGATGGACATGAATTCAAGGTCACTAGAGAATTTTCTCGGGCGTTAAATAGTGTGGAGGCCAAAATTGGGGATATAAGGCTGGTGATTACGAAATCATTTGTAGTAGAGGCAAAAGAGATCCCACGAAAAGACTAGAGTTGGTTCAAGAATTAGAAGGTGAAGGATGAGCAGTGGAAAAACTTCTTGCACAATCCAGGTATGTATATCTCCATTTTCAAGAAAGGAATACCAGACACAACATTAAATATAAATGGAGAAACTTATTATTAGTGCTTCATAATTTTTTAATATCCGAGGGAAGATATGGCATACTGCTCTTTTACCATGCCATATTATTAATGCATTTTGTTAAGGGAAATAATTAAATCTACCATATAATCTAATATGTAGCCTTAGAAAAATTTCCTTTAGTATACAATTATAGTCAATTGATATTGATAGGGTTCTATACCACAATGGGTTAGTTAAAATTTTTATATAAGCTCACTTGAGAACCATTGGAGACAATTGGTAAAGTTTTTTGGTTAGAAATAATTTTATAGAGGTATTTGAAGAAGAAGAAGTGAAAAATACCAAGAAAAGTTGACACATAGTATTTCAAAACCCTAACACTAAACCCACCATTGAAGAAGAAGAGGGTTTGAAAACCATTAAACCAATCAAGATGGAAATACCGATAGAAGAAACAGGATGATGCTCCACTCAACTAGTTTTTGGAAAACGTTAAACATGAAAACAATATAAAAAATGTTAGAAGAAAGAAATCTAGTCAAAGTACTAAGCAACTAGAGACAATAAAATAAACAAATGCAACAAACAAGAACCATAGAAAAATGCAGAAGCCAGGCAATAAAAGGAAAATACAAGAAGTGGTTGAGCCACAACAAAAGTTCAGTAGGAGCAAACGAATTTCCAACCGCTCAACCGAGCAGACGTGACAAGAAACTTTGGAGACTATTAATCTTCATGAAGAATACCATGTTGATACAGGAGCAACAACATAATCTCAATTTTATCAAAGTCCAATTCCAATAAGAAATACTCCTGAAGTTTATCATGTTCAACAACAAATTTATAATTACTTGGAGGCATTAGAGAAGAAGGCACAAGAGAAGGTAAATTCTCTTTTGCAAATTGAATCTTGTGAAAATAATTTACATGATAATGTACCTTTGACCAATTTAGAAACCAATACCATTCTTCAAGCATAAGAAGAAATGTTTAATACTTTAAAACAAGACATTTATATATTAGAAGTATTGACGAAAGATATAAAATAAGAGAGTGAGGAAATAAAGACACATAATGAAATCTTGAAAGCTCAGAGTGATACCATGTTGTTGAGTATGTGTTATTGGTATAAAAATACCAAGAAAATTAAGCAACAATAGGATTCTCAAGAATAAAATCAAGGGACTACAAGAAAAAATCCTGATGAGGAAACATTGATGGGCACTCAATGTTAAAAGCAAGGGAGCATCTACAAGCTTGGACGTCTTAATCCAAGCATAAAAAATGGTTCAGTGGTAGGGAATATCTCTAATTTTGAATTCTTGGTGTATTAGGACATGCAACATCCTTAGCATGGGGGAATGTTGAGGTCCCGAATTGTCCTATTTTTGACATACTTTTACCATCAGCTCCCTCTTTTTCATACATAGTTTTGCTACATTTCCAAACTATAAGGTCATCTAGAACATGCTCAAGTGTAATAAAAGGTATCATTCATTCATAGATTGTAATCTATATTTTCTTTTTGAAAATTGATTGAAACATTTCTATGGCTATCGAAAAGCGCATATTCTGCACTTAATCGGTGTTTCTATAGCTAAGTATAAGGTTAAGCAAGTTCCCACAAAATTGAAGGTGAATAAGACACATGGATGGATTCCAAATGTAGAGTACATGGATATCCACCTATTATTCCTATCTAGAAGTGTTGGGGCCTTTGTTTTTGTGATAGAACAATTTTGAGTTGCGGAGAGCTGGAGGACAGGTGGCAGAACGAAATCAAGGTAGACAAGGAGCTGTCATGGTTGCAGTAAGCAAGAAGACAGGTGGCGCGACATTGGAAGAGAACAACACAAATGGAAGAGGTGGAAGACAAGAACAATCAGCAGAAATCCCAGTGAGAAAGAAGAAAGCGGAGCAAGGAATGACAGTGTCAGTCAGCGGAAAACAAATAGGAAAGTAGTCAGTCAGTTCAGGAGTTGGATAGTTAGTTAGTCAGTTCGGCGAGAGGTCAAGGAGAAGCAAAGCTTTAGGAGAGCTCTGTGTGAAGTATTTTGTACTGATCTAGACTATAATAGACTCTGCGGAGCACATGTTTGCTGTTTTGATACTGTTAATGAAATTGAGCTGTTGCTGTGTGTGTGATATCGCAAGTTGATTATGGTTAAATTCTTATGGTGAATATATGCCTAGATTAAATTTTAATTCAGCATCTTGAACATGTCCTGATGAATGATAGCTCCTTCTTAGAGTTAAGATATATATGTGGCTTCTAAATCTCCATAGTTGTTATCTGTGTTCATATTTTTCTTCTACATGATCTAGCTTCTAATCTTATTAAGGTCACGACATGCCTCGGGTGAGACTCCCTACTCCCTTGAGTAGGGTGAAAGTGATGGCGTTGTTCTAGACTACTGCGGAAACCTTATTGGCTCAAAACTGAACCTGGGTCTTGCCCTAAGATCTCCTTTTTCGCCAACAAATGGTTCCTTTGCTGGGACCCGAAAAATTATTTAGAATTTAGATCATGGTATCGTGGATCTCCGAGAAGGAACTACAAAGCTGGTGGTATAATCACTTAGATCAGTTCATATCACAACAAGCGGAACTTTGGCAGCAGAGGGAAAAGTCTGTCAAAGATTGGGTCTTGTTTTCTAAATATGTGAGTGACCTGTATGAAATTTTCTAGGGAAAGTTTCCCGAAGAGATTCACAATTGGTTTCAGAGACTTCAAATCAAGTCACTCCCAGGAGAATCGCATAGAGTCTGTCACAATTGGATGCACACTGATCTAGTAGCACTCCATCAGTTAGATACAAATATAACCTGAGCAGTAGATTTTTGGGTACAATCTACCTTGGAGAGTTACATTTTGGAATTTGCAGCTGAGTGTCACCAATATTTTACAAAGTCGAAGACATATTTAGATTTGGGTTGCAGGGAGAACTGTTGAAATAAATCCCATTATGGATTAAAGCTCTAATGGTGGAAAAGGGACTGATGTCACTCCAAAGCCCTAAGATGGAGACCTAAACCTCTAGTACTGGGGGAAGGAGTTGAGGGAAATATGCTACGAGAAAGGAAAACGAGGGAATAGGGATATGGATGCCGGAACCTCCAGTAGCTTGAGGGAGTAGAGAGCACATCGGAGGGCACAAATTGTTGAGAAGTGGCAGGAAAGGGTGATGAAAGAGTTTGAGAAGCAGGAGAAGAATCGACAGAACAAGGAAAAGGTATAGAAGATGACAGAGAAAAGAGAAGGTCAGTGGGATCCCAAGGAATGGGAGGACCATTAAGAAATTTAGGCAAGTTTATAGGATCCCAGCCCGAAGAGAAAAGGGAGAGAATTCCAATGAGGAGGATGCGTGCCCCGAGGAGGAGTCTGATGTGGAACTGCATGTTGCGATGGAGCAACTATTCCAATAGAGATCGACACCCATAATTAAAGGTAATCCTATTCCCCAAGTTTCAAGTAGCACTAGTCCTAACCTTCCCCTGGTACTTTATCATCCACCTGATAAGTTTTTGGTTAAGTTACGGGAGTTTATCAAGTTGAGTAGTACTAAATCCACAATACAGATATCTACTAAAAATAGTGCTGGTAGTACAATCTCTCAGCCAAGAAGTAGAGGTTTTGTTTCAGTACCACCAACACAGGGAAAGATGGCAGGATCGTTCACCCGATACCCAAAATTTTCTAGAAAAGGTAAGGATGATGTAGAGCAACACTGGTATCTCTGCGAAGAAATTTGGAGAGCTCGACAAACACCAGATGCAATCAAATTAATTGAGTTCCAGACCACACTAAGAGAAAGAGATTTGCACTGGTTCATTAAATGGCCAGAAGCACACCAGAACCCAGCTATAGATGATGTGAAGAAAGAATTTGTCCAAGAATTCAAATTGCCTCAGACAAATCAACAGGGATTTTCTGAGCTATGGGAAATCAAGAAGCGGGAAGGAGAAACCACCTGGGATTTAATGAGAATATTTAAAGACGTGATTGGAAAGCTAAGTTACCCAATCGATCCAAATCACCAGCGGGATTGGTTCATCAAAGCACTCCTACCGTTGACAAGGACACCACTGATGAAACAGAAGATTGATACCCTTCAAGATGCTCTTGAGCAAGCCATGAAAATAGGAGCTATCGTGAGTTACCCGCAGGAGTTCAGAGGAGGAGCGACGATAAAAGATCCTTCCATATTAGGACTACAACATCAAATAGGAAGTTTAATGGAGAAGTTGAAAGACATTCAACCGGTACAACTTACAAGGCCCAACGTGTGGTGCACACATTATTTGATGGAAGGAAACATTGCCATAGAATGTCTGAGGTTGCGAGGAGAAAATGTTGGAACTTCAACGACCAGAACAGAGGGGGCTCTTCCAATTGGAGGAGTTACGTAAATAAATACTCAAGGACTATACCAAACACAACCCCACTTCCCGGGGTTCTCCAATCAACATAATAAAATAGCAACCGAGTGCTGTGAAATATGCAAAGGTATTGGTCATCCTCCACGACCGTTTCCAATTATGCAAAAATATTCTAATGTTCTAAACAATATATAATGTGAATTTTTTGCTCTACAACGCATAATACAGAGCAATGTAGAGCCTTAGATTCATTGGTAGAAAAAGATTGGATATGTCGTCTTATAGAGTGAATGAAACTCCAAGGGGGCGAGGAGGAGGAATGAGAGGTAGTAGAATTGGAGGAAGAGGACCAGTAAGATTTTATAAATGTGATCAGGAAGGGCATGTAGCAAGGGAATGTCCGCTACCCAGGATACTATGGTGCTCTCAATGCATAGTTAACATGCATGCAACTGAAGACTGCCCAGAGATGATTAAGAGATGGGAAGAAAGTCCCAAACAAAGGGGAGATAAGTAGGTTAATGCAGAACCAAGAATACAAGAAGCTAAACCCTTGAAAAGTGTAGCTATAGTAACACGGGGAGGGAAGAAAACAAGAGAGGATGCTCGAGATATGGATCTGATAGATTTAATCAAACCGGCATCCCCAAAGAAAGCTTTCAACCCAAACAAACATAAACATTATTTTAAAGAAGCATTAGAAACATTTTCCTAGATAGGGAGACATCAGAGTATGGAAGTTCCACAACCTGTTTGGAAATATGATGCTGAGTGTTGTCCTTGATGGCAACCCACTTGATGAATATGATGGCAACCTACTTAATGAAGTTGTTCTTGATGAGCTTGTGAATGATATACATCTGATGTATCTACAATCAGTATAGAAGGTGCAGAAGAAAGAATTTCTAGAATGGGCCAGAACAGTGATGAAAAGTGTATGTCACAAGGAATACGCGAGTTTGTCTAGGGGAAGTCACGTATGCACGCGGGAAATAACGTACCAAGTCGCGTATGCTCAATTGCTCTCTAAATATGTAAAACCAGGGGTTACTACCATGGTATTGACCCATTGTATTGAGCGCTGGAGTGTCTATTTGATCCCGTCCAGGAATACCATCGGAAGTGATGTGGTTTTGACTCATGGTATTGATGAAGGCCAAATCTATATAAGGAGAAGAAAATCATTGTGCATGGGTGTGCAAGTGTCTGGGCTTTAATGAATACTTCACTCTGAAGTATATCTGCATGGTTGAACTCTGCTCTTGATTGATAGATCTGAATCTATGATGCATCTATGAACATGGTGAAGATTAAAGATCTCTAGATCTAGAAATGGTGAATCTCTTGGATGATTTGAAAAGAAGTGATGAAGACCTAGCGCAAATCTGCTGAAGAACTTGAAGAAATCTGGGTAAGTTCATAGATCTGATCTGTTGTGCAAATTTTATCTGTTACAAATCTATACACAGGTTCAGTTCATGAAAAGTGCGTGTATACGCGGATCTGGTTTAACAAAGTAGCGTATGGAAAGTTAGGGTTATTTTGGTAAATGCGCAGATGTATACGCGGGTTCACTTCATAAAAAGCGCGTATATACGCGGGTCTGATTAAATAAAAGCGCGTATGATATCTGATCTTATGGTTGCTCAAGGTTGAATGTGTTTCTGCATATTTATTCTGAAGTCTGGGTTATCTCTGATATTCAGGTTACAGTGGTTTCACTGTTCTGTTTGATGCATTGGGCAAAGGTTGTTTATTGACAAGTAAAGGGTTGTGTTGGAGTTGTTTGATCCAGTTTGAAAATTGATGAACGTGGTCTGCAGTGGATTTGAGGGTTGAAACCTTCAATCTGAACGTAGAAGCTTTCTGCCAGTAGAGGCTGGTGCCAATATCAGGGGGTAGTAGCTCCCTTCCAGGTGAGGCTGGTAAACGAGAGCAGGGGATTGTTGCTCCCTTCCAGGAGAGGCTGGTAAACGAGAGAAGGTTGTAGCCTTCTGCAGGTGGGTGCCTGCGTACTGGTATGAGTCTGCACCAGTACATGTTGTAAGAAGTTTTCTTAATAATAAAAATTGAAGACTGAGACGATGGCAGCGGTGGTTTTCTCCCGAATTGGGTTTCCACCTAAAAAATCCTGGTGTTCATGTGTGGTTGCTTATGTGTGATTATTATTTTGTTCTTCCTGCACTTGTTTACTGTTTTCTAAATATCTGATGAATGAGTAATGCAATGATCTAAGTCAATAAATAAATGCATAATTAGATCACTGGATATACGCGAGTTCTATAAAGGATATCCGCGTATATACGCATGTTTGCTTCAGGAAAGTTGCGTATGGTTTTTAAGAAAGAAATATCAAAGTTTTATTATCTGCACCAAATACTGATTCACCCCCCCCCCCTCTCAGTATTTTTCCCAACAATTGGTATCAGAGGAGGTCCTTCTGAAAAAGCTTAACCGCTAGAAGGAAGATCAAGCAAGATGAGCAATCAAGATGGAACAACATCTATCAAGCCTCCAATATTTAATGGAAGCAATTTAATCTTCTGGAAAATAAGGATGAGATCCTATCTTCAGTCTATGGGAGCAGATGCATGGGCCATTGTTGAACAAGGATATCAATATCCAGCTGCAATACCAACAAATCCGACTGAAAAGAAGAATTATGAAATAAATGCAAAGGCAGTCAATGCTCTAACGGGAAGTCTAACTGAATTAGAATTTGTCAAAGTTATGTAGCTGAATACAGCAAAGGAGATATGGGACAAAATCATTCTAAGTTATGAAGGTGATGCAAAGGTAAAAAGTGAAAAACTTCAAACTCTCAGAATTGAATATGAAAATTTAAAGATGCATAGTGATGAGAATATTGGCAGTTTCTTTTTACGTCTTGATGATGTTGTAAATCGTATGAGAAATTTGGGAGAAACGATCACGGAATCTACTTTGGTTGAGAAAATCTTAAGATCGCTAACGGAAAAATTTGAATCAAAAGTCTCTGCTCTTGAAGAAAAACATGATCTTCAAACTCTTACTGTGGTGCAACTTAATGGCATATTGACTGCATATGAAATGAGGAGAGGAGGATTATCTGAAGTCAAAGAAGCTATTTTTAAAGCTTCTACAAAAGGGAAAGAAGTTCAAAAACTAGAAGGATCAGGATATATCTCAGAAGAAGATGAGGCAAACTTTGTGAGAAGACTCCAACTAGGAACCGGAAGATTCAAAGGTAAGCTTCTTTTCAAATGTTTTGATTGTGGAAGAGTTGGTCATTACGCTGCAAAGTGTCCTTATAAAGAAACATCTGCTAAAGGGAAAGAAGTAGCAAGAAGGAATAAGAACCGATCTAGCACTAAGAAAATTTACTATACAAATGAAGACAGTGATGGGTTATCTGATAGTGAGGAAGAATGTGAACAAGATCTTAGACTTCTCATGGCATTTGAAAACAATTCTAGAGACGACAAGGATGATTTTATGGATGCTCTAGATGACAATGATTTTCTTGATCAAAACAATCAACTCAAAATATGCTTGGAAGAAAGTAAAATAATCATAGTAACTCTAAAAAGGCAGAATGAAGAAGCAAAGAAACACAATGAGAAATTAGAATGTGAAGTAGTAAGTCTAAGAAAAGAACTTGAGAAAGTAAAGACTATGAATCTTAGATTTGCTAAAGGATCTGAAACCTTAGATGAGATTATCAAGGTTCAAAGTTCTCCTCTTATAAAGACATGTCTTGGATATACCAGAGAATCTTCTCAGGCTTCTGCACCAAATTATCTAAAAGCAGCTACAACTGGTTTACTACATTCCACTCAGCAAGGGAATTAAGAATCTTTACAGGTAAAGCATGATCATCACAATTCAAGGAACACTAACAGGGATATCTCTCAAAGAAGCAACAACCAACAGGTAAATTCAAATAGAAGATTTCATGATCGCAGAAATTTCTACTTCAATGGACAATGTTTCTCATGTCACAATTTTGGTCATAAAGCTGTTCAATATGTTGCATATAAAACCATCATGACAAGAGAAGCAAGAAAGAAAAAGATGAATATTGAACCAAAGAAGAACACCTATAACAAATTTTCTCCTCTTCAAAACGAAGTTGAATGTACTTATTGCAATAACTTTGGTCATGAAGAATCTGAATGCAGGAGCAAGGTCCAGCCAAAATAACATGTTCCCTCAAGCTCTAAAGTGTGGAAAAAGAAAGAAATACCGGTTGAAAATTGTGGGATAACGTTATTTGCAGAAGGTGAAGAAAATCAATGGTACATTGATAGTGGGTGCTCAAGACACATGACAGGTGACAAAAGCAAACTTCTTGCATATAATGCTCTAGAAAAAGAAAAGAAAGTTACATTTGGAAATGATACTCCTGCTGTAATTAAAGGAAAAGGGTCAGTGTTTCTAAAGAAAAGGTGAAGGCTAATGATGTCATGTATGTGGATGGATTAAGGCATAACCTGTTAAGTGTAAGTCAAATGTGTGATCAAGGAACATAAGTTGTCTTTAGTTCAAAAGAATGTGTGGTTCGTGATCTTGATACAGGTAAAACTATTATAAAAGAGAAAAGAACTCCAAGCAACCTGTATGTATTGAAGAACTGCAAAGATCAATGTTACTTGAGAAAATCTTCAGAAAATTGGCTATGGCATAGAAGGCTGGGGCATCTGAGCTTCTCTCAAATCAACAAAGCAAGCAGACTTCAAGCTGTTTGTGGTCTTCCCAATATTACTCTACCAGAGAGTATCATATGCAAATCTTGCCAATTCAGTAAGCAGACCAGAGTACAATTTAATGCCAAAGAAGGATCATCAAGTAATCCTCTTGAACTCATTCATACTGACATATGTGGACCTATGAGGAAAAATTCACCACGTGGGGAAGAATACTATATCTTATTTATTGATGATTTCTCTAGAATGTGTTGGATCGGGTTGATTAAACACAAAGATGAAGCATTTGAAAAATTCCAGATCTTCAAAGCATTGGTGGAAAATGAATTAGATCTAAAAATCAAGTGTCTTAGATCTGATTGAGGAGGAGAATATACATCAAATGAATTCCTTGAATTTTGTGAAAAACATGGCATAAAAAGACAGTTCTCTGTAGCTGGCACTCCACAACAAAATGGCGTAGCAGAAAGAATGAATAGAACAATTCAACAAATGGCTAGAGCTATGCTTGATGATTTAGAAACTCTTGACATGTTCTGGGGAGAAGCAGCACATACAGCAGCAAACATTCTCAACAAGGCACATGTTCGGGTAAATAGTGACAAAACTCCATATGAACTTTGGTATGGTAATTCTCCCTCTGTGAAGCATTTTAGAGTTTTTGGAAGTAAATGCTTTATCAAAAATAATGATGAAAAGCTTGGCAAGTTTGAACCTAGATCAGATGAAGGGATACTTCTTGGTTACTCATCTACAAGCAGAGCATACAAATGTTACAATAAAAGGTTTCGAAAGATTGTTGAATGTATTGATGTTGTTATTGATGAGTCTCCTGCAGCTCCTAAAGAAGAAAAACAAACAACAGAAGAAGATGATGGTGACTTTTGTCCTTCTACATCAAATAGAAATGATATAGACAGTGGATCCAATGAAGAACTTGAAGATGATTTATCTGAAAAGGCTCCATCCAGATATGTTCAAAAGAATCATCCTGAATCTCAAATTTTGGGAGACAAGGAATCAGGTGTACAAACAAGGAGGACTCTTGTGGGATATTCTAGCTATCTGGCATTTTTATCCACAATTGAACCACACAATGTCAATCAAGCTAGAAAAGATGAATGTTGGATTCAAGCCATGAATGAAGAGCTTGATCAAATTGAAAAGAATCAAACATGGGATTTGGTACCAAGACCACATGATAAAAATGTCATTGGAACTAAATGGATATTCAAAAACAAGTTAAATGAGAATGGGGATGTTATAAGAAACAAAGCTAGACTGGTTTGCAAGGGGTATACTCAACAAGAAGGTATAGACTTTGAAGAAACTTTTGCTCCTGTAGATAGACTTGAAGCCATAAGAATGTTTCTTGCTTTTTCAAGTTTTCAACAAATCAAAGTTTATCAAATGGATGTTAAATCTGCTTTTCTCAATGGTGATCTAGAAGAAGAAGTGTATATAGAACAACCGGAAGGATTCATTTTGGGAAATGATGAAAATATTGTTTGTAAACTTAAAAAGGCTCTATATGGTCTCAAACAAGCTCCAAGGGCATGGTATTATCGTCTTGACAAATATCTTCATCAACAAGGATTTTCAAAGGGGTCTACTGATAGCAACTTATACACAAAATTTGAAAATGATAAACTATTGATTGTGGTTGTCTATGTTGATGATATCATTTTTGGGAGTAATGAAGAATCTATGAGTCAGAAATTTGCTTCTGTCATGCAGCAAGAATTTGAAATGTCCTTACTTGGAGAACTAACATTCTTTCTTGGCTTGCAAGTGCATCAAACTATAGATGGTATATTCTTATCACAAGCAAAATATCTTAAGCAAATTCTGAAGAAGTATGGCATGGAAGAATGCAAACCTGTAAGTACACCAATGATAACCAGATGTAATCTCAGTTCTCATGATGATTCTCCCACGGTGAATCAATCAGAATACAAATCAATGATAGGAAGCCTACTTTATCTCACTGGGACTAGACCGGACATTATGCATGCAGTTGGGATTTTTGGATGATTCCAAGCTAATCCAAAAGAGTCTCACCTTCAATTTGTCAAAATAATATTCAAATATCTGCAAGGAACTCAAGACTTTTGACTATGGTATCCAAAGAATGTTGATCTTACTCTGCATGCTTACACTGATGCAGATTGGGCTGGAAATGTTGATGATCGGAAAAGCACTAGTGGTGGTGCATTCTATATGGGACCCCAGTTAGTATCTTGGTTCAACAAGAAGCAAAATTCTATTGCCTTATCTACAGCAGAAGCATAATATGTGGCTACCACATCTTGTTGCACTCAACTCCTTTGGATGATGCAAACCTTACAAGATTTTAAAATCAAATGTACATCTCCTATCTCCATTATGTGTGATAACACAAGTGCCATCAGTATCTCAAAGAATCCGGTTATGCATTCGAAGACCGAGCACATTCCCATCAAGTATCACTTCTTACGTGAACAAGTGCTTGAACAAAAGGTGAAGTTGGAGTATGTTCCCTCCAAAGAACAAGTTACTGATATCTTTACCAAACCTCTGCCCAGGGAAGCATTCGAATATCTAAGAAAGAAGCTGGGAGTAGTCTATGCCAGTCAGAAGAAAAAATATTCGTAAATTCAGAAGATTAAATTGGATACGCGGGTTTCCTAAACGGCAGTCGCGTATATACGCGAGTTCATACACAAAAAACCGCGTATGGTTGGTTGCTGACAAAATTTTTGGGGTCAGCATTTCTCAGCACAGCTGCAGTACTGTTTGGTATCTCTGATGATGCTTCAGCTCTTATATTTCTGTTTCTTTCTCTGATATTGGGTGAAGATGCCTTGATGATTTGCTGTTGAAAGTGTTCAGGATGCACAAGCTAAGGGGGAGTTTTGGTCACTTGGAAAGGATGCATTGGTTGTATAGTTTCAGGGGGAGCATTAGCCTTGTTGGGTGTAATGCATTTTTGGTAGTATGATGATTCTGAAATATGATCTCTCTCTTGAGGTCCTTTTGGTATTGGTTATAAAAGCCATATGTGTAATTTGATGAAAAGGCTATGACCTATGATGTAATTTGTAATATTCAGCCATGTAAAGGGCTTGTTCAGATTTGTAAACCCACTTGGTTGGGTAATTGAGTCAAAATGTGTAAACCCATGTGGTTGGGTACTTGGGTCACATATGTAAATCCACTTGGTTGGATCTTTTATGTAAGTATGAGTCCTTGGTGATAGGAAAGGTCATAGTGTCATGTACTTCATTGAATAATAGGTTTGAAGATTCAGCTTGAACTTGAAAAGAAAAACCTTGTGTTGGTTTGACCCGCCCTTTGCCCTTGATGTCAAAGGGGGAGAGTGGCATGGTGTTTGAATAAGGGGAGAATAACGTGGTTGTCTGTTCTGGTGCTCAAACTCCATCGTGGTTGCCATCAAGTCCAAAGGGGGAGATTGTTGGAAATATGATGCTAAGTGTTGTCCTTGATGGCAACCCACTTGATGAAGATGATGGCAACCAACTTAATAAATTTGTTCTTGATGAGCTTGTGAATGATATACATCTGATGTATCTACAATCAGTATAGAAGGTGCAGAAGAAAGAATTTCCAGAATGGGCCAGAACAGTAATGAAAAGTGTATGTCACAAGGAATACGCGAGTTTGTCTAGGGGAAGTCGCATATGCACGCAGGAAATAACGTACCAAGTCGCGTATGCTCAATTGCGCTCTAAATATGTAAAACCAGGATTTACTACCATGGTATTGACCCATTGTATTGAGCGCTGGAGTGTCTATTTGATCCCGTCCAGGAATACCATCGGAAGTGATGTGGTTTTGACTCATGGTATTGATGAAGGTAAAATCTATATAAGGAGAAGAAAATCATTGTGCATGGGTGTGCAAGTGTCTGGGCTTTAATGAATACTTCACTATGAAGTATATCTGCATGGTTGAACTCTGCTCTTGATTGATAGATCTGAATCTATGATGCATCTATGAACATGGCGAAGATTAAAGATCTCTAGATCTAGAAATGGTGAATCTCTTGGATGATCTGAAAAGAAGTGATGAAGACCTAGCGCAAATCTGCTAAAGAACTTGAAAAAATCTGGGTAAGTTCATAGATCTGATCTGTTGTGCAAAGTTTATCTGTTACAGATCTATACGCAGGTTCAGTTCGTGAAAAGCGCGTGTATACACGGATCTGGTTTAACAAAGCAGCGTATGGACAGTTAGGGTTATTCTGGTAAATGCACAGATGTATACGCGGGTGCACTTCATAAAAAGTGCGTATATATGTGGGTCTGATTAAATAAAAGCGCGTATGATATCTGATCTTGTGGTTGCTCAAGGTTGAATGTGTTTCTGCATCTTTATTCTGAAGTCTGGGCTATCTCTGATATTCAGGTTACAGTGGTTTCACTGTTCTATTTGATGCACTGGGAAAAGGTTGTTTATTGACAAGTAAAGGGTTGTGTTGGAGCTGTTTGATCCAGTTTGAAAATTGATGAACGTGGTCTGCAGTGGATCTGAGGGTTGAAACCTTCAGTCTGAACGTAGAAGCTTTTTGCCAGTAGAGGTTGGTGCCAATATCAGGGGGTAGTAGCTCCCTTCCAGGTGAGGCTGGTAAACAAGAGCAGGGGATTGTTGCTCCCTTCTAGGAGATGCTGGTAAACAAGAGAAGGTTGTAGCCTTCTACAGGTGGGTGCCTGCGTACTGGTATGATTCTGCACTAGTACTTGTTGTAAGAAGTTTTCTTAATAATAAAAATTGAAGACTGAGACGACGGCAGCGGTGGTTTTCTCCCGAATTGGGTTTCCACCTAAAAAATCCTGGTGTTCATGTGTGGTTGCTTATGTGTGATGATTATTCTGTTCTTCCTACACTTGTTTACTGTTTTCTAAATATCTGATGAATGAGTAAAGAAATGATCTAAGTCAAGAACTAAATGCATAATTAGATCACTGGATATACGCGAGTTCTGTAAAGGATATCCGCGTATATATGCGGGTTTGCTTTAGGAAAGTTGCGTATGGTTTTTAAGAAATAAATATCAAAGTTTTATTATCTGCACTAAATATTGATTCACCCCCCTCTCAGTATTTTTCCCAACACAACCATCCGGAAGAAGAGAGAAGGAAATCCATACAAGTACATTGATTGAGGAATGGTTCCGACTGTTCCTGAAAATCGTAAACAACAGACCAATTCTGGAGCAACTAAAGAAAAATCTAGAATTGGTCGTCCAAGGAAATGAAGAACCTGGAGACTCAGGGAATTCAACGGAAAAGTACATAAGAAGGGTGAAAAGAAACAAGAGAAGAACTGGAAAGAAGTTTCGCATGAACACTTAGGTCATGGGATTTAAATTCAGAGATACAATTCTTGATCTCGGATTAGATGTCAACATTCTACCTCGAAAGACGTGGGAAGCGTTGGATAAACCAAAGATGACATATTCACCAATACAGCTCAGAATGGAAAATCAATATTGTATTGTACCAATAGGAAGGTTGGAGGAAGTCGAAGTTGATGTTGCGGGAATAAAAACCTATACAGACTTTGAAGTAATAGACATCATGGGAGACAATGATCCCTATCCTGCTTTGCTGGGGATAGATTGGACCTTCTAGAATTATGCAGTTATTGATTTAAAGAAGGAATTAATGATATTCGAAGATGGGGAAGTCAAAGTAGTTCAACCATTGGACACATATCAAGGACCTCGATACATCGAGACTGTTGACAACATAGAAGACATTCAGCTTCTAGATCAACTCTACCAGATGACGACAGGAAGGAGAGAAGATTATATCAATCCTACAGTAGAAGGGAGCGTAAGATGGAGAAGTGTTCAGAGTTCCGACTTGGGATCAGAAGTAGCATGGGATGATTGGCAACAGGGAGGATATGCAATTAACACTAGAATATGCGCCAACATTCGTGGAGTCAACTAGATTGGTGTAGAGGTAAGATGATATACAACTCTTTCAAATATACATGCCGTAAATACATTATTACTAAAGTGGAAGAAAAAGTACCAGTAGAGCATAGAGTCCCTCTTATGGATGTATCACTACAATCCATGTCAGCAAGGTGGTGGACTACCCATTGTAACTCTCTTTCACGATGGGAAGATGTTACCAGAGCATTAAGAACTAGAGTCCACGAATCTTCAGGACCACAATTCAGAGAGAAGTACCAAGGATATTCTGACCCCCTAGAACATCTACGTATATGCAAGTATAAGTTGAGGAAAGAAGGGTATCCAAAATATTTGTGGGTGCACAACTTTATACATTCACTGGACACCATACCATAGGCTTGGTACCTGACCAGAAGAGAAGAAGAGAGGAACTGGTACCTGAGAAACAATTGCAGAAACATTTACCCAAATTTTTTCTTTCAAAGGAGATACGGAACAAGTCACAGATGCCCTCCAAGCAATTAAAAGAGTATTGTTATTTCGAGAGATTCAGGAAGATGAAGAGACATCGTTATCAGAGCAGAAAGTCAAAGAATTAGTAGCATGTAAAAATATGGACCGAGAGATAGACGATGGTGACTTAGATAATATATGACATCTATACTTTGAAGAGAAAGAGGGAGAGTGGGAAATACAAGAAGAACCAACTACAAAGGAACTACACCTGTTACCTTTGAAGACAAAGAAGCAGAATATTGGAAGTGCAGAAAAGCTCAAGATTGCATCTATTGGAGATTATTGGGATACAGAGACAACAAAGGAAATCTTTTGCCTATTACAGGAATACGACTGGTTCCCATCTTCAGTGGCGATGCTCAAAGGGATTAAAGGAGATTTGGGAGAAATGCACATAGTCTTAAAGCTAGACGTGAGGCCAATAAAGCATAGGCCTTACTGCCTGAATCCGAGAGTAAAAGAAAAAGTTAAAGAAAATATATATAAAATGCTGAAGGCAGGCTTGATTTTTCTAGTCGAGGAAGCATAATGGGTCAGTCCCATTGTAATACAAAGTAAAAAAGAGAAATTAGAAATTAGAGTATGTGTAGACTACAGAAGTCTCAACAACACATGCATTCATGATCTGTTTCCAACTCCATTTAGCGATGAGGTTATTGACAATGTAGCAGGAAACAAAGCATACTCATTCACAAATGGCTTCTCAGGATATCATCAGGTGAGAATAACATAAGAATAAAAAAGGACGACCACTTTCACAACAGAGTGGGGATCATTTGCATACCATGTCATGCCTTTTGGACTAAAGAATGCACTAGCCATGTTTTCATGGATTGTGATAGTAGCATTTAGAGACTATATCCATAAATTCCTAGAAGTATATATGGATGATTGGACAATTTACAGTCTATGAAGAACCATGCAACTCTGCTCAGAATAATGTTTGACAGGTGCAAACAAATTCAAATTTCTCTCAACCTTAAGAAGTTCATATTTGCAGTACCTTTTTGAACACTCTTGGGACATGTCGTTTATAAGCAAGGTGTATGTGTGGACCCAACAAAGGTAGCAGTCATTGTGAACATGGAAGCACCAGAGATTGTAAAACAATTGAGGTCATTACTGGGACACACAAGGTACTACAGAAGATTCATCCGCAACTATGCATAGATTACAACACCATTAGAGTAACTATTGCGGAAGTAGAACAATTTATGTGGAACGATGAATGCATGAAGGCACTAGACACATTGAAAGAGAAACTAGCAAGTGCACCCATTTTGGCCCAACCCGATTGGGATAAAAAGTTTTATGTCCAAATTGATGCCTCAAACATTGCTTTGGGAGTGGTGTTAGCTCAGCCAGGAGAAATCTCTATAGATCATCCAGTGTACTTCGCAAGTAGGAAGTTGTCCACAATCGAAATAAATTATACAACCACAGAAAGAGAGGCTCTTGCTATGGTATACTCTCTACAGAAGTTTCATCACTACTTATTGGGAGGTATTTTCAAGTTCTTCACAAATCACTCAGCATTGAAATATCTGGTAAACAAGCCTGTGCTTGAAGGAAGAATATGTAGATGGCTCCTACTATTCGAGGAGTTCACTTTTGAAGTAATAATAAAACCAGGAAGGCTAAACGTGGGTCCTAACCACTTATCAAGATTGGAGAAAGGGGAAAACGGGGGATCCCTTGATGACCAGCTGCCGGATGTTGATCTCTTATGAGAAGAAGACATCCCAGATTATCTAGAGAAAATAACGGTGTATCTAGCCATAGGGCAATGCCAAACATAATACATGACAACCCAAAAGAGACATCTAGTAGTGAAAGCGAACGAATATCAACTAATAGCAGGGAAATTATATAAAATGGGATTGGATCATATCTTGCAAAGATGTGTCCTGGATCATGAAAGAGAAGATATCTTGTGGGAGTGTCACAGCGGAGTTGCGGGAGGCCATGTCAGTGCAAAACCAACCGCAAGGAAAATACTACAGGCAGGGTTATGGTGGCCCACAATACACAAAGATAGCAAGGCATATGTGAAAAAATGTGATGTATTCCAAGAACAGGACGACTGTCACATTGGGATGAGTTACCACTGCATCCTGTGAGGGCGATGCAGACATTTGAGAAATGGGTAGTCGAATTCATACGACCAATTGCACTAATGGCACGACATTCACATGAAAGGTATATAATTATCGTAACATATTATCTCACAATATGGGCAGAAGTGACACCTGTTAGGGACTACACAATAGATACAACAGCTAGATTCATTTTCGAGAACATAATTAGCAGATTCGGCTATCCCAGGAGCCTAACAAGTGATCAAGGGATGCATTTCATTAATGCTATAGTTAAATCAATTCTGAACAAATTTTTGTTACAACACCACAAAAGTAGCCCGTACCACCCTCTAGCGAATGAAACAGTTAAGGCATTCAACAAAATATTGGAAAAAGGACTAACAAAGATATGCAATGCCAACCGTGATGATTGGGATGAAAGGATACCAGCCACATTGTGGGCATACAAGACAACCATGAAGAGAATGCACAATCAGACTCCATTCCAGTTAGTATATGGAAGAGAGGCAGTAATATCAGCTGAATTTGTCATACCAAGCCTCTTAATTGCTTCAACTACACATATGACAGATGAAGATTCCATCACTGAATGCCTCCATGAACTGCAAGAGCTTGAAGAAGATATATTTATGGTGGATTTCCATCAGATAGTACAAAAATAAATACAAAAATCCTGGCATGACTTTCACATCAAGCACAAAACATTAACTATTGGAGGAAAATTCCTGCTATACGACAACAAATTCCAGAAGTTCCCAGGGAAACTCAGAATGCACTGGATGGGACCGTATCATTTCATAGAGATAAAAGACTCAGGCATGGTTAGATTGGCACAACTAGATGGACAAATACTGCAAGGATGGGTGAATGGCACATGCCTGAAACCATATCATGAGTAAGCTCCACAATTTTTTCTTAATAACTCTCGCACCTGAGAGCAATCAATAGCATAGAGTAGCATAGATAGAGTCAATAACTCTCTTGCAACCAAGATGAGACATAGAATTACCATATTTTAAGCTTTTTGAACCCATTAGAATAGGAATCCTTAATAATAAAACCACACCATAGTGTAGAACAACAATCACACTTGTTGCGATGCGGAGACAGCATCACAACCAATTGTGGTCGGGGGGGGGGGGGGAGAGTCTACAATGTCAGATAGCCCAAGCATGTCAAATGTCATTCACTCATAATGACCTATCATACTGTTTTCATTCCATAGGATCACCCAAATTTGAAAAATAAATGCCGTAATTAGTAACCCCCATACCGTAATAAAGTTGCCATATTAAGCCATAATTATTACCCATCACGTCGACCCGATTCCCGAAGCCAACATCAACAATGTTAGAATACACCTCACCATGGTAACTAATCGCACGATTGTAGCCACAGGAAATAAAACAAGAATTAATTACTTATGGGGTCATATCAACCTCATTCGTGCCGGTAACATTACTTAACCCGCATGAATGAAGAAATCACCAGAATGCTGGAAAATTTTGAGTTAGAAGAAACAAAAACAGCTACAAAGACAAGCACAATTTCAACAGCAAAAGTTCAAAGCAGCTGATCAACAATAGAAGTTCAAAGAAGTATACCAGTAGCAGAAGTTCAAAACAATAGACCAGCAACAATAATTCAAGTGTACAACAGCAGACATAATATGACAAATATATCAACCTCAGTCGTCGAGCCTAAAATCGATGCAAGAGTTTAAAGAATGGAGTCGTTGATAGGAAAATACGATAATTCCTCATTGATAGATATAGAATTCACCGACTCGTACCAGTTCCCGGCCATGAAAAGGCAAGTATACATAAAAAATTATGCAACGGAGGGAGGAGGTGAAGCAACAAAGATGAACCCAGATTTCAGATGTATTAAGAGGTCGACTATCCTGCACCTCAGGAGCCTCCTAGTATTTGGAACAACGGGAGCAACAATGCAATGCACAAAGTTCCTGATGAGAAGAATTCATAACGGATCATTATGGCTTGGGAGGGAGGTCTCAATTCATGCAGAGGACATACATAGACTCATAGGATTATCAGTGGAGGGAAGCGACGTCTTAACAGCCTTCCAGAATGTGTCCAAGACAGCTAAAAAGACAGGGGATTGTGATTACTACAAAAAGTATGAGACTATAAGAGGTGGAAAGGGCACAAAAATCAACCTCATATACAACCGAGTGATAAAATTTGCTTGCTATTTGATAGCTGGGAAGGCAATGAGGCACTACACCTAAGGAGAATGCACCTTGGACACAATCTCAATCGCAGAACACTACATTCAAGGAGCACAGTTGAACTGGTGCACATTCTTGTTGAATGAACTATTTGAGGCTTGTGAGGACAATTACAGGCGAGCCACGAGATTCATCCATGGTTATCTCATCATGGCCTTTGCAATGTGGAAGTGGACTCACCCAGGGATCAGACAGCTCGTAGAAATCACTCATGACCAACCAATGGCACTAAGGTTCACGCCCTTGAGAGTATCGGGAGATCCAAGTACCAAAGAAGTCAATGAGGAGGCTTTTACATTCTGGTATAGACATATGGTCGATGTGGTGGGGAGCCAGCAAAGGATTCCAAGGGACATATTTGATAGATACTCTCCGCAAATATGGTTTGGGGTAACCCATAATAGGAATTACATCCGATCAAGTTGCGTGGGTGAAACCACTTTCCAAATGCGGCCACTAAAGTTCCAAGTAGAGGAGGAAGCCTTCCACACAGAAGTTTGTTCGTGGCTAGGAGTAGAAATGGAAGTCAAAAGTGGGATCCCACATTACTCATTTGAGAAAATGCTATCCAAAGCACTCCCATGAGAGACGCCGGAAGAAGCAACGTAGAGGATCTCACAACTGCAACTACAACACTTCTGGACCAACTCGACACACGGGTAAAATGATTAAACCTGGTAATAGATACTCTTACAAGAAAATCTACTATATTTCCTACCTTTTCTCAGTTCCAGACATTGAAAGCTGCATCCCCATCCACAACCAACCCCATCATTACTGCCCTGCCATCCACCACATTGAATTCCCCGTCGCTAACCATGGTCACTCCAATTCGCAAGACCAAGGAAACCAAGCCTCCAGTACCTGCACCCAAACCAAAGAAAACATGAACTATGGCACCCAAACAAGTATTTGATATCACAGGGGAAGACCAACCCCAACCTATAGCTACAGGCGTACTAATTCAAGAAGAGCCAGAGGTTGCCACCCAAAAAACTTCTGCGCTAGCTGTGTTCGATCCATTCTCAATCCTAAACATTCAGACACTATCTCCACAACATACACACAATTCATCACCACGCACTTCATTCACATCCAAGGACCACCCCACCCACACTCCATCTACCTCAACAACCATTTCAGATCCAATAAGACCAGGGACCAAAACAAATGGTGATACCAAGGCAGAAGTTGACTTGGGTACGACTGGAGTACCCGAGGTTGGCCAAACCACGGTGGGACAGGCCACCTTTCTAGAGCTATTAGTTCAAGGAGGGTCTTTCACTTGTGATACAACTCCCACCCCACAAGAGCGAAACCCTTTCCAGCAAACCAATCTAATATTGCAACAATTCATACCATCCACTAGTGTGAGTATCCCCGAACCTCATCTACCGCAACAGAATCAACGAACGTCTCCACAAGGACATTCAAAGAAATCAATCGCCAGTGGGAAACCACTCAAGGAAAGACAACTGACCTAGGAGATTTTGGGCATTGAGAACTTCCAGAGTTGGGGAGATAGAAAAATATATAGTTTTATCCAAATGGTAGCACAACAAGCAGAAGGACTGCACAATTACCTCCAACAGAGGTTCGAGCAGCAGCAACAGCAAGTGATTTCACTTACTGATGAGTGCAATCAACTCAAAAGTGAGAAGGATACCCTACAAGAGTAGCTAGAACAAGTGAAAAAGGTCTTTAAAGACCTATGGCCAACTGTCGTTTCCCAGGATAGAAAAACACTAGAGGATATTCTGGCATGCTCAATGGTTGAAAGATCCATTCGAGTGAATATGACATGCACAAGTCTGAGCAGAGAAAACCAGGAACTCAAAGAGGCACTCGTAGCTAGGCCAACATTTTCAAATCCTTCCACGACATATGTCAAGAAGGTCACAGAGAGACATAGGCAGATAAATGGAATAAAGGAAAACCTTGGGACGATGGTTAAAGAGGCTTATATCCTGTTGGAGCAGTTACATGAATTCTCCAACTCATTGACGATGAAAGCAAAACCAATTTCAGTGTAGCTTCAAAATTTTTTCCGGGAAATCAAAGAAGCCAACGATCCAGTCAACAAAACACAACTGTATGAATAGGAAGATGCGCTTGAAACCAAAATTCATAAAATTGAAGAACACTCAGTGGCCACAAAACAACTTCTTAGAGAGCTAAGGAAACCGATAAAACAAAATGTTGAGGAAATACAACAGATGGTGGCCGAAGCTGAGCCAAAGATACAAGAGGTGTTCAGCAAGTTGCTACCTGTGGCGACTAAAACAAAGGCTGAAAGAGTCATCACTAAAATGGAGCATTTCCTTAAAGAATGGAAACAGGAAATAGCTGAGTTCACAGAAATCAAGACATCAACATTGAGCAAGGTTCTCGAGTTGGGGCCTTTGTTGGGACAGGGTGAAGAAACAGGAGAAACGAGGCCAGCCTCGGAAGACGACAGACCACCGGAAGCTGCAATAGTAGGGAAAGATTGACTCAAGACGAGTCAATAGCATGTGGTCGGGGCTTGTTTGGGCCTTTATTTTTGGGATTGAACAGTTTTGAGTTGCAGAGAGCTAGAGGATAGGTGGCAGAATGCAATCAAGGTAGACATGGAGCTGTCACATTTGCGGAAAGCTAGAATACAGGTGGCGCGGCATTGGCAGAGAAAAACGCAAATGGTCGAGGTGCGAGACAAGAACAATAATAAGAACTCCCAGTGAGAATTAAGAAATCGGAGCAAGGACTGACAGTGTCAGTCATCGGAAAAAAAATAGGCAAGCAATCAGTCAGTTCAAGAGTTGGATAGTTAGTTAGTTAGTCCGGTGAGAGGCCGAGGAGAAGCAGAGCCTCAAGAGAGATCTGTGTGAAGTATTTTGTACTGATCTAGACTATAATAGACTCTGTGGAGCACATGTATGTTGTTTTGATACTGTTAATGAAATTGAGTTGTTGCTGTGTGTGTGATATCGCGAGTTGATTGATGGTTAAATGCTTATGGTGAATATATACATAGATTAAATTTTTAATTCAGCATCCTGAACATGTCTTGATGAATGATAGCTCCTTCTTAGAGTTAAGATATATATGTGGCTTCTAAATCTCCATAGATTTTATATGTGTTCATATTTGTCTTCTACATGATCTAGCATCTAATCTTATTAAGGTCACAACATGCCTCGAGTAATACTCCCTACTCCCTTGAGAAGGGTGAAAATACCGGTGTTGTTCTAGACTTCTGCAGAAACCTTGTTGGCCTAAAACCTGAACTGGGGTCTTGCCCTGAGATCTCCTTTTTCGCTAACAGGAAGATCATTAAGTTTGAGAATTTGTTTGGTCAAAGCGGAAGTCAACTCTAGTTTATTCTCGTGAAGTGTTTCAAGGAAAATGATTTCATCATCAAGAGAGCGTGGAATCAAGCAAGCAAGACATTGATTTAAAATCATTGACTTGTTGATAAATATCCTTCTCATGATTTTCTCTTCTCATAGCAAATCATGAGAATTCAATTTCGTGTTCCAATTTAAATACTTAGTTTTCAATTAGTGAACTTTCCTTTCAACATTTTATCTCTTTAGTTGTTAAACATTAGAGACATTATAAATATTTCCTTGATCTAGAATACAAGGATGATTATTAAGAGATTTACGTCTATAATTAGTAATATTCAAGACTTTGTTTTAGAAAATACAATCATTATGTTCTAGACTTGAATTACAGATGTGTTAGTGATTGATTTGATTTGAGTTTATACTCCCTTACACTCAACAAGAGCCCCCCTAGAAGAGTCGTAAGATAGAATAGTAATTTCATTTCATTTATTTCTTAGAATTTGTTTCAATTTGGTTTGCAATTAGTTAGGTATTTAACTATTCATAGATGCCTTGTTTTTACATTCAAGTTACTTATTACTGCCTTGATTTTCACAGGTTGAGTGCTCACCATTAAAATAAAAAACAACAAAAACATTTCCTTTATTAGTTCCTTGTTTGAATACCTTCATAGTTTAGTCTCAGATTTATATTTCGTTCTTGGATTAAATCTCATAAGGAATGTGCATATCAATAATTTATTAATATTATCTATCCATTGATTTTCGAGTTGACCTTGTTTCTCGAATGATGATAAAATAGTGATCATTTGAATTTCATTAGAACATAGAAGAGATAGATAAGATTTACTCCCTTTCAATATCATTAAAATAGAGTCCCTTTACTTGTTCAATAACATAGACTTTCAGTTCTTCAAAGTAGCATAGACTTCCAATTATGAAAAGTAGCATAGATTTTCAATTCTAAAAAAAAGCATAGACTTTTAATTTTGTACATTGGCATATTATTTCAATTCTACTCAATTAGAATAGCCTTTTAATTTCAATCATTTCAATTCCTAGATTAATGTGCTTTAGTTTCTTTCATCTTAGTTTAATTGGTTGATTTTACAGAAAGAACATGTTTGTAACTTGACAAGAGCTAGTCTTGAATGGTTGAACTTTACAATTTTCATTTAAATTTAAAACATTTAATAAAAAATAGACCTACTAGCATATATAGTGCACATACACTTCACAAGAATATGAACCCCAAGTTTGAAAATTTGATTAAGTAATTTAACTAACAATTAAATTACCCAAAAAATCCATGACAAGTTTTTCAAAAGAGTGAATGCAATCGTTCGACAATGTATAACACCAATGTTAATAGGACCCTTGTTGTGTAACCAACTCAAAAAGAGAAGAAAAGAGATATAAACGCCTTAGAAATGAGCCACTTCGAGGGGGCAACCTCCAATACATTACATAAATGAACAATTCTTGGATGATACAATTCACAAAACCTCCTTTCTATATATAGGAGTCCATGGGACCACAATGTAATCCTAGCCGACCTAACAATAATAATTTAAGGGCACAATAATAACAAAATGGGGGTTACAAGGGTACAATAATAACAATAAGGGTTTACACTAACAATAATAAGGGGCTATACTAGTGATATAGGGACCTAACATGCCCCTCTCCTTCAAAAAAGTGTTGTCCTCAACACTTGAGTAGCTTCGGGTGCTTCTGTATAAAATTCTCATCCTCCCATGTAGAATCTTCGGTGGGTAAGTTCTTCCACTTGATGAGATACTCTGAAATTAATCGATTCCGTAGTTGTCGAGTTCTTTTTTCCATGACTGCTTCAGGTTCCAATATGATTTTCCCTTCCTCATCAAGTTCTGGCAATACTGTTTGAACTGGAAGATTTTCACCTATAACCTTCTTTAAGCATGAAACATGGAAAACTGGATGTACTCGCGAAGAAGCAGAAAGCTCCAATTTGTATGCCATAGTACCAATCTTTTGCAACACCTTGTAAGGACCATAGTACTTTGGTGATAATTTATTATCCTTCTTAGCTTGCTTGAGGGACATTTGTTTGTATGGTTGTAGCAGTAAAAATACCCAATCTCCTACATCAAAACTTCTCTCGCTGCGATGTTGATCTGCCTGTTGTTTCATTCGATTTTGTGCCAAATTGAGGTTATCCTTTAAGAGTTGGAGAACTTCTTGCTGATGCTCGATGTGATCTTCCACTGCTTGAACCTTCGAATTTTCCCTTAAAGATGATGTGATGGATGGTGGATGATATCCATAAAGTGCCATAAATGGGGTCATTTTTGCTGCAGTATGGAAGGAAGTGTTATCCCACCATTCAGCGAGAGGTAACCACTTGACCCATTGTGTTTGTTTATCAGATACAAAACAACGAAGATATCCTTCCAAACATTTATTTACTATCTCGGTTTGACCATCGGATTGAGGATGATAAGATGAGCTATGAGCTAATTGAGTACCCAAACAAGAAAATAACTCCGTCCAAAAATTTCCAGTAAAAATGGGATCTCTGTCGCTCACGATAACCCTTGGGCTTCCATGTAGCTTTTGAATTCTGTCCATAAATGTAGTAGCAACTGTACTTGCTTTAAATGGATGAGATAATGCACAAAAGTGTGCATACTTGGTAAGTGTATCAACTACCACCATGATGACACTCTTTCCTTCGGACTTAGGTAAACCTGTGATAAAATCCATTGAAATCTCCTCCCAACGTTGACTTGGAATGGATAAAGGTTGTAGAAGTCCCAGGGTCTTAATTGTTTCCACTTTATTCTGTTGGCAAACCAAAAATTCCGCCACAAAATTTTGAATATCAGATTTAAGGCCATCCCAAAAAAAATCTTTCTTCACCCTGTGGTAAGTTTTTAAAAATCCTGAGTGTCCTCCTAAAGGAGAAGTGTGCAATTCCGGAAGAATATTTTGTTTCAGTTGGGAATTCTTACAAAGATATAAGCGATCTTTGTACCATAAGGAATCATTTTTCCAACTAAATGTATCAGATGTACTAGGATCTTGCTGCAAATTTTGAATGAGTGTCCATACATCTTTGTCCTTCTTCCATTCATCTCTTGCTTCGCTTATCCAATCTGGTTGGATAATAGAAATGGCACAAAGCAATGCTTCCCTCTTCATTCTTTCTTGAGAGTGCATCTGCAACAACATTAAGCTTTCCTTTTTTGTAGATTATTTCAAAGTCATAACCCAACATCTTTGTGACCCATTTTTGCTGCTCTTCTGAAGATAGTCTTTGTTCCAAAAAGTGTGTAAGACTATCATGATCAGTTTTTACCTTGAAGTGTCTTCCCATTAGGTAAGTTCGCCATTTCTTTAGTGCATGCAGTATTGCTAACATTTCCTTCTCATAAATAGGTTTTTGTAAATACTTTCCTTTGATTGGACAACTTTCAAAAGCAATGGGTCTTCCTTCCTACATTAAAACTGCACCAATTCCATTTTCTGAGGCATCACATTCCACAATAAAGGTTTTTGTGAAGTCTGGCGTAGCTAAGACCGGTGCTAGGCACATTGCCTCTTTAAGATGTTCAAAGGCCTTAGTTGCTTCGGGAGTCCATGAAAATGCATATTTCTTCAATAATGTTGTTAGAGGTGCTGCTATTCTCCCATAATTCTTAACAAACTTGCGATAATAGCCTGTTAACCCGAGAAATCCTCGCAACTGCTTTATGGTTGTGGGAACTTTCCATTCCTTAATGGCTTTAATTTTGTTAGGGTCCACTTTAACCCCCTCGTGAGATACAATATGACCCGGATATTCCACCTCTTGTACTCCAAAGAAACATTTGGACTTTTTTGCATATAATTGTTTCTCCTGCAATAGTTTGAGCACCCTGTCAACATGTTCAACATGATCCTTCCAAGACCTGCTGTAGATTAGTATATCATCAAAAAATACTAGCACAAATTTTCTAAGGAAGGGTTTCAAAATGGAATTCATCAACCCTTGAAATGTAGAAGGTGCATTGGTAAGGCCAAAAGGCATGACCAAAAATTCATAATGACCCTCCTGAGTTCGAAATGTTGTTTTTGGAATATCTTCAGTCTTCATTCTAATTTGATGATATCCTGAACGAAGATCCAACTTGGTAAAATAAATTGCTCCATGTAATTCATCCAATAATTCATCAATCAAGGGAATGGGAAATTTATCTTTAATGGTGAGCTTATTGAGCTCCCTATAATCTGGATACATTCGCCATGATCCATCCTTCTTGTGTACCAATACTACAGGAGCAGAGAAAGAACTTTGACTAGGTTGAATTATACCCGCCTCTAACATTTCTGCAATCATACGTTCAATTTCGCTCTTTGGGAAGTAAGGATATCTATAAGGCCTGATGTTTGGAGGAACACTTCCTGGAATCAAATGAATAGCATGATCATGATCACGAATAGGTGGGAGTCCTTTGGAAGTTTCAAACACCTTGGAATGATTGTCCAAGACTTGTTGGAGATATGCAGAAATAGATGATTTTGATGTTGGAACTTCTAGTGAGCATAATTGTGCAATTACGCCTCGTTGTTATTTCTTTAGAAGCTTTGTCATGACATTAGAGCTTATTATATTTCCTGGCTTCCCTACAATACCCTATAATTTGACTTCCTTTCCTTCTGAAAAAAATTTCAAGAAAAGTTCTTGAAAATTAAAGCTACCGTCCCCAAAGATTGTAACCATTGTACTCCTAGTACAACATCAGCACCTCCCATAGGAATGGAAAGCATTGGACTAGTCAATACATATTCCCCCATGGTTAGCTTGATATTATGGCATTTTCCCGAGCAATTTATAGTTCCTCCATTTGCAACCATCACTTGACATTCTGGTGCTGGGTATAGGAAACAATTTAATTCCTTGGCTACCTTACAATGAATAAAATTATGGGTGCTACCTGTATCAATCAACACTATTACCTTTTTCTTCTTGATTTGTCCTTGTATCTTGAGAGTTTGAGGAGTGGTAATTCCTGCCAGTGCATTACACGATATGGTCGGATTCATTTCTTCCTCTTCGAGGGTTGGTTCCTGGTGTATATCCTCTTCTTGTTCATTTTCTTCTTCCTCTTCACAATCTATGTAAAATAATTTCTTCTCAGCACACTTATGACCTTTAGTGTATTTGCTATCACAGCTGTAGCAAAGCCCTTTTGCTCTTTTTTCTTCCAATTGTTGTGGTGTCAACCTTGTAGGTTGTGGAAATCTAGGCGTAGCAACACTTCCTTCTTTATAGAATTGAATGGTAGGCTTCCTTGTCGCCATAATTTTACATTCAACTTTTCTTGCCAACCTGAATGCCTTCTCCAATGAATCAGGTTCCAAAACGCGAACTTCATGTTGGATGTTATCCTTTAAAGTGCATATGAAGAGATCAATCCTGTGTTCCTCTGGAATATCAGTTACCCTTATATTCAATTTTTGGAAGTCCTCAATGTGTTGCCCCACTAAACCCTTTTGTTTGAGATTTATCAATTGAGTAAAGAAGGTGTTGCTCTTTGTATCCTCATAATGTGCTATCATTTCCTCCGTAAAAATTGACCAAGTGACAATTTTTTTACGGGAGCAAAGCCATTGATACCATACAAATGCATTTTGTTCTAAATGTAAAGTTGCAATGCGTACCTTTTGCGTGTTTTGCACGTTATGGAGATCAAAATATTGCTCCATCTGTAGTATCCATGTTACAGGTTCCTTTCCATCAAACTTCCTCATATCCATTTTTGGAATATGGTGGTTCTTCCCGCCAACATTCGAGTTTATGGAATCATGATTAACATTTATTTTGTTCTCATCGGGAGGTTCTTCTCCTATATTTCCGCCATTAGGAATCATTTCTGGTTTTAAGCTTGTCATCAAGCCTTCCATGTATGCTTTTAGATCATTCTTCATGTCATCCATCTTAGCTTCCATGCCGGCTTCCATGCCATCCATCTTAGCTTCCAAACCATTCATCTTAGTTTCCACGCCTTTCTTCAAAACTTCCATTTCATTTTTTGTTGTTCTTTGCGAGAGCGAAATTTGTTGCATTTGCTCTTGTAATTTTGACATGTCATGTTGCCATTCTTCATCTTCATGAGTAATAGTAGAGCCTTCTAAAGGCTTAATGGGTGTTGAATTCCTTTTAGGGGCCATTTCAGACTCCAATATTGATATCTATTCTACAATAGGCCCTTGCAATCAATTCAACTTGATTCTTCAAACAAGACTTATGCAATTCGGAAAAAAAAATACACACCTTTTACTAGCTTTGAGGAGCTCGATATTGAAATTGTATTATCTCTGTGCTTGAAAATCTTCGATATCTGAAATTCAGCCCTTTAGTATCCCTCTGAAGCTTCTTTCAAATGCCACAGGTCTGACCTGATTTTGATGCTCCAAGACAAAGTTGTGTCCAATCTCCCACAATTACCTAATTCTGGACTGGTTCAGTAGAGCGAACTTGTACGACTTGCCACGTGTCACTGTTTTGTCCTTTGTCTCTGAAATTGATAGCGAAGAAACTAAAGGCCGTGTACTTGTGACCACTTTTGACGGCACTCCAATCCAATCTTCAGAGAGAGAGTTATTGAACTTTTCCCACGATCACCTCTTTGAGATGAAATTCAGGAGCCTGAAAAAGCACTACCTTCCACAGATCATATCTCCAAAAATATTACGAACAAAGTTCTGAAATTTTTTGAAGAATTTCCTCAAGCTTTCAGCTTCGCACCATATGAATTTCAGACTCTGACCCTTCGTACAAAAAAATTTATAGCACAAATGCCACGATGACCTGTTTATGAGCCTGAAAAAATACCTAACTTCCACAGATGATATCTCCTCAAATATTGCGAACCAAGATCTGAAATTTTTAGACAACCTTCCTCAAGATTTCAGCTTCGCACCCTAAAAATTTCAGCTTCTGAAGCTTCGTAGAAAAAAGGTTATAGCGAAAATGCCACGATGACCTGTTTGGAGCAGCGAAACCCTAGAATCCCAAAGCTCTGATACCAAATGTTGTGTAACCAACTCAAAAGAGAAGAAAAGAGATATAAACGCCTTAGAAATGAGCCACTTCGAGGGGGCAACCTCCAATACATTACATAAATGAACAATTCTTGGATGATACAATTCACAAAACCTCCTTTCTATATATAGGAGTCCATGGGGCCATAATGTAATCCTAGTGGACCTAACAATAATAATTTAAGGGCACAATAATAACAAAATGGGGGTTACAAGGGTACAATAATAACAATAAGGGGTTTACACTAACAATAATAAGGGGCTATACTAGTGATATAGGGACCTAACAACCCTCAAGTGTGAGAATGAACAACTTGCAAGAAGAACCCTCAAAATAAATTTCATAAGCATAAAAAAATTGAAGAAAGCGGAGGGTGTGCTCAAGAATGGTTGTTTTACCCTCACCATTAAATTTCAAATTTAACAAGTTGTGAAATATCCTCACAGGAAACTTTAGATTTGCAACTCTAGAAAAACATACTCGGGTTATGATATGGGAAGCATCCATTCGAGATGGAAGATTGAAACTAGAATTCATTGGCTCAACTTATCATCTGGCCCTCCTTATAGCGCCAATTCATGTTGATGGTGTTGTATTTCGACAACAGAGAAGGTGTTCTCCTCGATGTCAAGTCCCAGTTAGACCCCACATTGTTTGGACTAGGAGCCCCAACCAAAATACAACCGATTGCAAAATCGGTGATCTTGAAGATGTTCCTTGGCTACAATGAACACACAAAATGATATACACATAAATTTGGTGATAAAAAGTGTGCGAACTTTGTGAGATATCAATTGCAATGCATAAAAGGTTCTTTCACACTAAATATGAAAGAGTGAGCCCCTCAAAGAAAAGTATTAGTACTATCTTAAAAGAGACGCACGAGCATGTGAAAAAATCGTTAGTTAGCCTGTAAAATAGTTCACAAGATAAAAATGATCATGATATCATGTACAACACACATTCAACAAGATACATACTAAAATTAATGAAGTAGTTCATTGACATTACCCTAGATTAAATAATATATAACCAAAACATATAAAGAGTAGTCTTACAACATCCATGATACTCAGTCCTATGCTAGACTAGAAAAGCCAAGGCTACAAATATTAAGTTCCAATATCCTTGTTTGAGTTATGATGGTTTATTTATAACAAATAGGTTGAAATTTCATCTCCCCTTGTGACCTTTGAGTTTTCCTCATGACTCTTGGACTTATTTGTCTTTACTCTAACTAATGATTTTTCATATTCCACACTTGACTCTTGGAATTCCACTTACATTTACACTTCTATTATTTTCCAAATAAAATAATACAAAACTCTATATAAGAAAAAAATGGCTAGAGCCTAATAATATAAAACTTTGTACATTAATCTTGAGTTTGAGGAAAATCTAGCTTGAAAACTTCCACTTGTAATTTTTTAGTAACATATTGGTGCCAAGCTTCATATTGTGAACCTATGTCAAACCTTGAAGGAATATTTTCATGATATTTGACTTTTGCCTCCATAACATCTGGGTAAATATTTTTGGAGCCAGTTTGAGCTTCTCTACATAATAAGAACAATTTCATATTAACTTTAGCAAGTCCATCGACATACAACTGCATGTTTTTCCTGGTGATCTCCAAGTCTTCTTTAGTAGTGACCTCCCTCAAATTGTTCATGTATTTTTGAATTTCTTGCATGATAATCTTTATTCCCTTTCTCTCTGCAAATGGTCCAAACGAAGGGATCTTGTGTGCTCTGGAAAACGAGTCCAAACCATTGTAAAATCATGCATAGGCAGCTATAATGTTGGCCACATAAGTGTTGAGTTTCTTGTTACTTTTCATGAGCATTCTAACCTTGACCTTCTCCAATTATGCTTGTCTCGTTTTCTTAGCCAACTCTACTAGTGAATTCTTGTAATTGGTGCCCCACTCTTGGATCGCGCTAATGGCTGCATAAATTACTTTCAAATATTTCACATTTTCTCATGACCTCTTATGCATGTCAGCAAGGGAACTACCACCTTATGCAAATTGATCATCTCTTCATAAAGTTGCCTCATGGTGCCTCCCAACACCTAGATTTCACCATTTATCACTACTTGCATCTCTTTCAAGTGAGAGTTCATGGAAGAAAATATTTGGTTCTAAACTTGGAGATGATCGATTTTTTGTCTTGTAGCATCTATATCCTTTTCCAATCACTTGTTTTTTTTCATAAATAAGTCTTTGTTTGTTTTTGAAACTTCTGCAAAGGCCAAGTTTGTTGTTGCAATTTTCTTTGAATTTCTCCTAGTGTTGGTAACAATCACCTTCTCTATATGAATGGAAGCATGATGAACTAGGTCATTGGGGAAATATTTCCTCCTTCCCTACACCATATTGTTCTTGAGCTTGTCAAAGGTCAGTTTAGAAATGTCCATGACCATATATTCATCATCGAAAGGAGATTATCCCATTTCATCAAATGGGATGTGACCACATGTGAGGGGAGGTGAAGGCTGACTGCTGACATGTTCTGCAATAGGAACGATGTCGGCTTCTTGGTTTTGCTCCACCTACTCAATCTCCATGTTGTGGGCCTATATTTTCTCCTCAATTTATCATGCAAACTCGTCATCCCACTTTTTCTTGTTCTCCTACACTTCCAATTGTTTTTTTTTGTTCTTCATTGATTTCTTTATTTCTTTATTCTTCGTCTTCCTTCCTCTTTAACTGTTCCTATGCCTGCATGTATTCCCTTCCTTTCATTTCTTGCTATTCCTTTTGGATTCATTCTTCTTCTTGCTTTCAATTCTCCTCCTGCTTCTTCTCCTCCTCTTGTTTTTTTCTCTTCATTTTTGTTACCATGAATGCTCTCAGAATGATCATATTTGATTTAAGCTTATGTATCTACTCCGCATCTAGATTGTGCACAAACTTCCTCTTATACTTGATGCTCACTGGAGTGGGAAATTCATGTTGCTTTACTTTCTTGGTAACACTCTGCTTCGGTACTACACTAGAAGGTATTTCCTCTTTTCTTGGTGCATGTTATCGAGAAGCGTTATAGAAATTCTTGTAGAAAATCCACATAGATTCAATTGAACTTGCAATAGGCTAAAACAAAATGCTTGAATCTATTCTACAAATTGTGGAAACCAATTATGATCGCAGAATCACATGAACAAGAAAGAGAAAGAATTTCAATCTCACAACACAAAGATGTATGGAAAGCCTTAGCTAAAAACCCTGCTATTTGTATACTGTATAAAGTTAAGAATATCAAACAATACAATGCTTCTCTCAGGCTTGAGAGCTCTCTGCACTATCTCTAACTGTCTCACTCTAATCCCAACAAGTTTGGTCCAATACTTAACCAAAAAATTTCATGTGGGTTGCTAAGACTTGCTTATACATTCCTGAGGGAATTGATCCCATATTAATTAGGAAATTCCCAAGAATTGATCATGAAATTCATCTAAGGCGTCCTGTTGACATCATGCATGACCTGCACAATTTTCTAATAGTACAACCTATAGTCTACTTCCCTTTAACTCCAATATCAACTGGGTCACTCTTAGAACTGACATGCAAAAACTATTTATAGTGAATTATCAGTTATCTGATTGATCACTACATGCGAATTAAATCGTATTTAATTCATTGGACCTCTCACTAGCTCATCCATCAGTTAGAACTAGTTAAACCAATTTTAACTCAAATAATTAATTTAAACAATTACAACTGAAAATAAATTGCAATTGGACCCCCTAAAACTTAGAGCGAACTCTACATGCCTCCAGATTTACCCCCAACTCGAAATGACTGAGCTAACTAAGTCTTCTTGACTCAGTTAACTAATACACATTGTCATCTGATGTGGAATTACAATTTCCTTATAATTTAATTAAGGGGAAATTAAATTATAAGCCCTTCTTGTTTCCAATTTCAATACTCCCTCTTAAAAATAAAGGTATTGTTTATTACCCTGATCCTACCTCTATGGAGCTCGAATTTTCCTCTTGACAATTCCTTCATCAATTTTTTTTCATCTACTCTTCATGGGAATGTACTCTATTGACATAATCCTCCTCTATACATAATATATGAGATGGTGATACTAGATATAAATATGCTTGGACCTATAATGAAAAATTGGATTAACCGAGAGTTTTATGCAACTCTGATTATCACAATAAATCACCGTGGGATCCATCTGTCAACAAAAAAAAACAATAAGTATATTCCTCATCCAGATGGGCTCACATGCTTTCTGACTGGATTCCATTTACTCTGCCTCTACTAAACTGAGTGCAATTGATCTTTGTTTCTTGTTGTACCAGGATATTGCTGTTGATATTGCTGTTGAAGATGCCCCCTGAAATGCTCTTCATGTCAGCTGGACGCCCTACCCAATCTTCATCTGTGAAGCCTTGAAGCTTCACTCACTTTGTTATCATGTACCATATACTAAACTATGTAGTGCCTTTGACGTATCTCAACACATGCTTGCCTGCCTTCAAAAATAGATTGGTAGGCTTAACCATAGCTTGACTAAGCTGGTTAACCGCATTGCATATGTGTGGTCGTGTGTTCACCAAATAAATGCGTGAACCAACAAGATGCATGTAGATGGTAACATCTACTACTTTTCCTGAAGTAACATCCTCCTTCCTCAAGTTTCCTGCTATAGGAGTATCCATCGGTTTGCTATCCTCCATGTGGAACTTCCTCAGAATATTGTTGGCATACTTACCCTGAGATACAAATAGCTTCCCATATCTTTTCCAAAATTCTAATCTCAGGACATAGTGCAATAACCCCATGTCCTTCATCTCAAATTCTCTTGCAATATACTCTTTGCATGACTTTATGAGCTGCTCATCACATGTCAGTATCAAATCATCGACATAAAGTACAGTGATCAAAATATTAACTTCTACCACAATATGGTAAAGATTCACATCTGATTCACTCTTGGTGAAGCCCGACCCGGTGAGGTAGTTGTCGATCTTGGTGTACTAAGCACGAGGTGCTTGCTTCAACCCATACAATACTCTCTCAAGTCTGCACACATGCGAATCTCTGTCGAAGGTCTCAAAACCTTACGATTTCTCAATGTACACCTCTTCCTCAATCACCCAATTGAGGAAGGTTATCTTTACATCCATCTGATGTATATGCCATCCCATCTATGTTGAAAGTGAAAGGATGGATATGATTGATGATTAACTTGTGACTAGTGCAAAGGTATCATCATAACCAATCCCCTCCACCAGAGAGGACCCTCTGGCCACAAATTCGGTCTTGTGTTTCTCCACACTCCTATCTACTGCCTGCTTCACCTTGTAGATCCAGCTGTATCCTACAACAGACTTCCCCTTCTATCTTGGGACAAATTCTCATGCACTTTTTATGATAATGGACTCATACTCCTCAACCATGGCACCAACCCAAATTTATTGTTGCACTACTTCCTCGAAAGAGGATGGATCTATCTCTTCACTCTCACTCATAAGAGCCATGTAGCCAAAGTACTACTCTAGGGACCTTCTCTGCTTGCGTTGTGATGTGGGTTCTCCCACATTCTCTCTAGCATCAAGCACAAACCTGTTAACCTCTCTAGTGTGCTTCCTTCTGTATCGGGATGTCTCTGCATGAGTGGTTTCTTCCACTCTATTTTCCTCTCGTTATGGTTGCTCCACATATTGAGGTTCTTATTTTGGATCCAAGAGCTCCCCAACTGCATGCAATTGATGCTCCCTTTCAAGTTAAATTCACATGGTCTTCTCTTCATCAAATTTCACATCTCTTCTGACCACTGTCATCTTATGTGCTGAAAAGTACACCCGATAGTTGTGAGGTGTATCGGTGTACCCCATAAATATCTCCAACTTAGTTGTTGGCTCTAGATTCTTCCTGGAATCTTTGGTCACATGAAAATAAGCTGATGAACCAAAAAATCTAAAATGCAACACATCTGGTCTCTCACCTGAAAATGCTTCCTCTGGTGTACTCATCCCAAGTATTCCATGAGGACTTATGTTCTACACAAATATTGTTGTGTTGCATGCTTCCACCCACATACGCAATGGTTGGCCCTGATCATGCAACATCGCTTGTGTTTCTCCCACAATAGTTTTTTCTTCCTTTCTGCAACCCCATTTTTCTATGGTTTATGAGGTTCTATTATTTTTCAATAAATTCCCTCTGAAGCATGAAAGTTCTTGAATTTGTTTGAGACATATTATTCACCATTGTCGCTTCTAAAAGTCTTCAGCTTCTTCCTTGTATCTTTCTCGACAAGTGATTTGAACTCACAAAACTTTGAGAATGTCTCATCTTTCTTCTGCATGAAGAAAATCCAACACTTGTGTGAAAAAACATCTACAAAAATCACATAATACATGTGTTTTGTTGTGGAGGATTTCGAGAATGGTCCACACACATATGAGTGAACTCTCTCAAGGATCACCTTTGCTGGGATTTCCTTATTGTGAAAGGTGGCCTTGGTGTACTTCCCCAATTTACACCCTTTACATTTATCTCGCTACTCAAGTTCACCCTTGGGAAGTCCTGTAGAAATATGTTGCATGATCTTCAAAGTGCCATGGTGTATGTGGCCCAACCTTATATGCCATAAATTACCGATGTCTCAGCTCTCCACCTTCTCTGCTTTCTTGCTCAAGGTATCACAATATTCTACATCCAATTTTTAGATGTTCTTTACTCAAATCCAAATATTCTTCACCTGTCCCATGACTTGTGAAAAAGGAATGTCTTTCCTTTGCTAAATATAACATCATAGCCACGGTCTTCCAACATAGCAACATAAACCAAATTATTATTTAAACAAGGAACATACATGACATATTTTAATATGATAGGAGTACATGACTCCCTTTGAAAGGTAACTATACCTATGCCGATAACGCTATACCTCCCGTCATCTCCCATCTCGATGTGCATCTGGAGATCCTTCTCCTCCAAGTTACTGAATAATTCTTTGTTTTTGGTCATATGGAATGAAGCTCCACTATCTATGTACCACACAGAACCCATCACTGATGACATAATTCATGTGATGAGGGTGAAATCCAACTCGAACTGTGAATCAAGTGCTTCAGTTGCCACTCCTCCTGAGGGCTTCTTGCGAGTATTCTTGTGCGGATGCTTTGTAGCACAATGTCCAAGCTCATGACAGTGAAAATATTTTACCTTTGACAAGTATCACTTCTTGGCTACCTAACCATTGTATGATTTGGAAAGGGACACCTTCCCTTTCCCTTTCTTCGCCTTTGTAGCCAAGGCACAATTATCCTCATCATCAGTCTTTGATGAGGATTCATCTCTGGTATTCTGTTGAATCTCTTATTGTACCAATTCAGATCACAATCGCTCCCACTCTGGTAAATTCTCCCTCCCATTCACCGAATCTTGGTAGTTGTGCCATCTCTTAGGGAGGCCTAGAAGTGTTATTCTCACTAAATTATCATGGGAAACTGTCACACCAACACTTCCAAGATCATCTCGACATTGATTAAACTTCATCAAGTATTTTGGTATTGTGTCGCCCTTCTCCATCTTGATATTTCTGAGATTTTCCTTTACTTCTAGCTTCTTGTGGTCGCTGTGTATAAAATATACCAACGAGATTCAATATGATATTATACTCTAATAAAACAAGATACTGAATCCTTCTACAATTTGTGGAAATAAAACATGATCGCACAATCACATAACAAGTAAGAGAAAGAAACAATCAATCAGACAACACAAGATGTATTTGTGGAAAGCAACTGATCAAAACCCCTCTATCTCTATATTTCATATGGTCAAGATCATGAAACAGTACAATGCTATTCCTCACACTGAGAAACCTCTGCACTCTGCTCACTGTCTCACTCTGGTCCTGCTCGAATCTAGCTTGCAATCTAAGCAAAATCGCTCAAGTATTTAACCTTTTTCTTACCTATACCTGGCTTGCCTTGGTTACACATTCTTGGGCTAATTGAACTCCTATTTATTAGGAAAATACCAATTAATGATTACACAATCCTTCAAGGCCTTCTCGATGACCTCATGCATGACCTGTACACATTTATAATGGTAAAACTGATATATCTCTTCCCTTTAACCTCTATCTCAACTGGGTCTTCCTCAAAACTAACATGCAGTGGTTATTTATAGTGAATTATCAGTTAATTGATTGATCATGACATGTGAATTGAATCTAATTTAATTGATTGGACATCTCACTAGCTCATCTCTTAGTTCGATCTAGTTAAACTGATTTTAAATCAATTACTTGAGTTAACTAATTACAACTCACAAATAACTATATATGGACACCCTAAAAATACAAAATCATTTTGCATGCATCCTCTTAGACATATAAATTGAATTTCTTAATCTAACTAAGTCTTCCTGACTCAGTTAAATAATACAAGTTGTCATGAGATGAAATTGAAATTTTTCTTTCAATTTAATTAAGGGAAACTTAAATCAAAACCCTCATATGGTAGCCATTTATGGGTGCCATTTTCTAGATTTCATTTCTAGATGCCAATTTCACTGTTTCATGTTGCAAATTTTAGCACTCCCTCTCAACAAGAAAGGAATTCAATCTATGTCGATTTGGTACCTTTGGAATGTTTCGCATGCAACACTTCTCTCTAGTGTTGTTTCTGATGCAACTCCTGAATCTGAATAGCCTCCAAAAAATTGAATCAATATGATGCATCTGTCATCAGAGTCTCTGAATGCTACCGGTTACTACATTGTCTACTGAAATCTTTGTGTTGTTGCAAACTCCACATTTGTGCCCTCTGCACTGATTCCAACTTTGATATGAACTCCAGTTTCTGACATATGCCACTTTGATTTCTATCTTCTCGACATCTGACTGCATCAGTCAAACTGATCCTTCCTGCTACTATGTACTGTGGGCTCCTTGTATCCAGGTTTGATCCATGAGACAAGTTATCTCAATGGATCCTGCCCAAATTTATTCTCTTGGGATTATATATGCACATCGCCCCACCTCTCACCTGGAGGTATGGTTGAATGTGCTCCCTCTATCCATATGGCTAAAAATTCCCCCCTACTAGTGGTCTCTACTTGAGTGGACACCTCCACTCGATCTCCTCTCTACTTCTCCAATTGTGGTTGCTCCAAAACCTTCTGAGACTGCTTATGAGACTGCATGTTGAGAGATAATTTATGCTCCCTCTCAACCAAAAAGTCACTAAACTCTTCTTTTCTCCTCAAATATTTGCATGCATCCTCGACCTCAAGAGCATACAGGTTCTTTACTCTTACACCGATCTTTTTTTCCTGTCCTATGGCTATGTGTCTAAGGAACACCTTTCCTTTTCTAAATATGACATTATAACCATGATCATCCAATATGACTACAGAAACAAGATTCTTCCTTAGTCTTGGAACATACAAAACATATGTCAGTCTGAGAGGGGAGCCAGAATCCCTCTGAAAGGTAAATGTGCCTATGTCGATTGCACTATACCTCCCATCATCTCCAAACTCTATGTCACTAGAAAATTTGGTGCAATTTCCGACGGCCAAATCGTCGCTATTCCGACACATAGTCGTCGCAAGAGTGACAGTTCGAGGACGGGAAAACAATGGTTTGTCATGCCGTCACAATTTCGACGCATTTACAAAGTGTCGCACTACCGACACTTTTTTTGTCACTTCCAAACACGTGTCGCTCTTCCGACATTTCCCAAACCGACGTTTGTAAAGTGTCGCCATTGCAACGAAATTTGGTCCAACGTTTTTAACATCGCTCTTCTGACATTTGTAAAGTGTCGTCATTCCGACAAAATGTCGTCCGACGTTTTGAACGTCACTCTTCTGACGTCTTTATACTGTCGCTCTTCCAACGTGTCTAAACTGTCGCAATTCTGACGCCGTACAAAAGTGTCAAAAGACCGACGTATTGCAAAAGTGTCACAAGACCGACGCTTTCCAGAAGTGTCGCAATATCGATGCTAGGAAGAACTATTGCAATTCTGACGAAATGTGGTCCGAAATTTTGAACGTCGCCCTTCCGACGTATTTGTGTTGTTGCTCTTCCGACGTTTCTAGAGTTGTCGCAATATCGACGGACGTCACAGGACCGACAAAAATGGAAATCGTTCAAAATTTCAGAAGAGCGACGCTTACAAGGCGTCGGTATATCGACAGCGGTTTCAATTTTTAAAAAAAAATGAAACTTTAAAACAGGACAGTAAATCTCCAATATTTGTTATCACAATAAGAAATCAATGATTAGTGATCACGTCAAATTTTCCTCGTAGCGTGACGGGTCTAATAAATTTTATTTTAAAGGTTGCTGGCTAGTGACAACTGCAACATTGAAGGAAATGCATTAAAGAAAATTAATGAGGCTGCGAACTCCAAGCCAACTGGCAACAACCCTGATAATTTTCCTTACCAACTTCTAAGTTGTGACTCGGGCTTCAGACTCCAGAGCTAAGAATTTTCTTTTCATCGTGTTGGAGAAGAGAACTGCAACCTGCAGCAAAAGAGAAATTCCTCAGTCTCACTGCTCAGGACTCAGAGTCATTCCTTGCTAACAAGGTATGTGGAAATTTTGATAAGATAACTTTCTTCACCCTCGTTTTTACTAAATTTATTCTTTTGAAAAGGGCCTGGTTCCATTTCAGAAATTTTCAACTTTTGACTTCTAGAATTTGTACATATGATTTTTGGACTGAGGTTTTGTTATTAATGAGGAGATAGTGTCTTGGTTCTATCTATATAAAATAATTGCCTCTTTTTTTTCTTCATGTTCAGGGTTTTTGATTTTATCAAACCCTATCTCTCTTTTAAGCATGCCTGCAAATCAATATATTCCAGGAATGTACACAATTCCAGGCTTCATGTACAACATATTGTATCAACTATATTTTAGCAAGTGAGCTGCATGCCCATATAGTGTTACAGATTACAGGGCTTCATTTGGAGAATAAATGATAAGCTTGGCAGCACTAAATCCAAGTAATTCCCCTCATCCCTTAAAAGACACCTCTAAATATAACTAGAAATTTCAAATAGTTAGTAAAGGAAAAGTACAAAGATATAGCAGATATGTGTTGAGCCAAAAACCTGTGCATTCACAACAAAACTGGGATGGATAAAACTTAAAAAAAATTATGGACTTTGACAAAAAATCGTCTTATGCATACAAAATTAAAGAAGCATTGGCATACTAATATTTTTACAAATTTAAGGACAGACAGAGTGAGTCTCCGGGCAACACAGTTTCATGTGGAGACCCTAGATCCTTGTACCCACAATATCTAGTGACTTAAAAAATGATTGCCAAAACAATGCCTTTGCTATGCATGTAAGAACACCACCTGTATAATGAGGGAGATGTAATATTGTCCAAGAAGCAGATGTATACACAGTGGTCCAAGATTGTGTATTTATGGAAGATACAACTGATTTTGGCATGAAACATGTATCCAAGATTTCAATGTGGCCTTATTTTAGAGCCCATTGATGATTTACTATGAAACTTAAACTTTCAAAACAAACACATTGAAATCACAGGATCTCCATCACGAATATCATAAATATTAATTGTCTTTTGGGCACTGGCAGTAGATACCATAAGAGGCCCACATGGCCTGTACCACCAATGTTGATTCTCTAGCACAACATTTGCAAAGCCAAAATTTCTCCCCGAGACATCCCTCTCTGCCAAAATTGGAGAGATGGTACTGGATGTTGAAGTGAAGGCCTCTGATTCAGTATGGAATGCCATAATTTCTTTATTATAAAAGTCCCATGAACAGAAACCTGAGTCCAATGTACAACCTGCAGATGTTGCCACAACATATTTACCAAAGCGACCATCTGAACCAGCTGCTCTGATCAACCAAAAATCACCCCACATGTTTGGGGTAAGCCCATATGGAGCTTTATATTCAGCCTTCTCCTGGAGATTGGAAAAAAACAATACTGAGTATTACTCATACATCAACTGCCCTTTATGTTAAGGGAAAATTTAAAGAGTGCACAAATATTCTTGAAATCCCAATCATAGTTTCTAGAAAATTTCAACAGTTTTTGAAATGAACTACATCCTATTTAAACTACATCAAATATTTAGGCAAATCATTTTTTTAAATAGAAATTGGTGAATTTTATTTCAAATATAGAAATTTAAACCATGAGAATAATCTAACCCCTAGGCTTTTCCCTATTACTAATATAAAATCCCAAAATGTATAAATTATAACACCCATAAACCCCAAAATCAAGTACAATAATTAAAACCTCCACACCTATGAATTTTCTATATCGTGAAAAGAGCAGCATCCATCATCATGGGAAAGCAAAACCGATTCTCCTTCTGATACAAACCAGCCTGCAGTAGATGTATTATGGCTGAGTTGATTCAATTGATCACAGGAAACCTCTTCAGTTTCTTCAATATTGCCAAAATGCTATGGCTTGTTTTCCTGATCATCATCAAAGTCCATATTTTCATCACATTGAATTAGTTGGGGTTCATTACGATCAGGTCCAGTGCCTATTGCAGAGCTCCGGACATCCAATCCAATATTGGAACTACCATACCCGTTCCAATTAGAGATTATAAATCCTACTTCTGGCTTTAATTCGGTAAGTTAAAGAGCACTAGAACTAGATTCAGTTGATTTAGACTTGGTATAGTTGTCCTCTAATTTGTATTCCGATACAACACTATACTTGTGCTTCAACGCAGATAGAAATTCTGCAGCAATGGGATCTTCATCTATGGGGCTTATGGATCTGCCCTCAAAAGCATCCCGAATATCTGATTCATTTTCATTCAACTGATCATGCAAATCCACCCTCGTCTTTAGCACAACAAGCTGAACTGAAGGCCGGTTTTTCAGCAATTTATGGTGGGGGTAAAGCCTGTCTTCCAGATCTTGACTATTTAAGTGCTTAATTGGTTTTTTCAGAGACTTGACCATAGAATCAAATGAATCGTGTGAATCCTGCAAAATAATAAGCAATAGTAAGGCCATTTTTTATTGGTTTGAAATAATAAACAACATGCAACAAACCCGCATAATTAGTAAATTATTTAAAGACAATGTTGGCAATATGTTTCCTGTATCCTATTATATGATTGTCCTTGATGGCAAGCTCTGTATTTAATGGAGAATCAATATAAATAAGGACGATTTAATTCATGTGTGAACATATGTATGCATCCTGATGAAGGATAATTGACATCCGTAAGAAACCCTGTGCTCTGTATGTTGATTGAGGAACCGATGTTAATACGGTTGACAGTGTATCCAAACTGGTAGACAGTGGAGTTATATATATTCGTTAAATATATGATGGAATGGTCTACGCTATTAGTAAGGAGTTGACTAGCTTTCATGGAGAAAGGAACGAGGAGCGAGAGCAAACCAGTTATAACGCGAAAGAACTAAAACAGAGTATTTGGCATTGAAATTTTGGTGGAACATGGACTAACCCTTTGGAATCATGAATAGAACCTGGAAGGAAAGAGGTGGAACATAACAAACAGAAGTGCGATGGAACCCTGCGTGGAACAGCAGAACCGTGACCGAGTAAACAGTAAAGGTGGTTTGTGGTTTCTATCGCACCACCTTCGATGGGCAAGCAGTTTTCAAGAGGTTGGGAGCGATTCCATAGAACGCGTGACATGCGTCCTTGTACGACTCCACAAAACCAGATGTCACTGCACGCCATCGCGCGTTATTGCTTGACCCAGGATGCCCAACAATATTGATAAGCACCGTTGATCTGGGAAGGGGTCATCGGACGGTGTTCATTTGCTATAGATGTGCGAAAGTTACCCAAGGTACGGGGCGCCATCGCGCATTATCATCTGTGCATCATCAACGAATGATATCCATCAGATCATCTGATGCCGAGCGATGTGTTCTCCACCGTCGGATGGAAACGATCGTAAGCGATGGGCCCCAGTTTTTTAAATTATATTGATTGGGGCGTCGATTATGTATGTGGGGCCGGAACCAAAGGTCTATTTAAAAGCCTTTTGATAAAAGCACTGGTTATTACTATAAATTTCTATTATATATTTAATTGCCAAAGGTTGTGAATAATATTTATTTATCAAATTCCACGAATTTGATAAATAAAAGAAAGAAAACCATCAGCGGTACGTTATTGGTACTTTACCTTGGCTATAGTATTATTTGGCGGAGATAGAGATTACCTTTGGGACAATTCGAGAATGGAAGAACAAAGATCGGGATTTAAATTTGGATTGGTTCGTCTTTTAATAATACCATTAGCAATTGAATGGTTTTGACCCATGGTTTCAATAAAGGCGAAAACTATATAAGGTGATGAGAATCATAGTACGAGGTGTGCATGCAGAGGCATTGTAAATAAAAATCTCTTTATAAATAAAAGAAAGAAAACCATCAGCGGCATGTTATTGGTACTTTACCTTGGCTATAGTATTATTTGGTGGAGATAGAGATTACCTTTGGGACAATTCGAGCATGGAAGAACAAAGATCGGGATTTCAATTTGGATTGGTTTGACTTTTAATAATACCATTAGCAATTGAATGGTTTTGACCCATGGTTTCAATAAAGGCAAAAACTATATAAGGTGATGAGAATCATAGTATGAGGTGTGCATGCAGAGGCATTGTAAATAAAAATCTCTTTATGAGATCTGCATGATCGAACTCTATTGTCTGATAACGCTGAATCCATGATGCACCTATGGAGTTGATCGAGGAAATGAAAAAGCTCTAGGAAGATCAACAAAGAAATAATAAAGATCTGATGCAAGTCTGATGAAGAAATTGAAGAAATTCGGTGGATCTGAGGGTTGAAGTCTTCTGCATAGAAGTGGAAGCTTTCTGCCAGTTCAAGTTGGTGTTAAATCAAGGGGTCAAAGCTCCCTTCCAGGAGAGGCTAGAGAACGAGAGAAGGTTGAAGCCTTTTGCAGGTTGGTGCCTGCGTGCTGGTATGAGTCTGCGCCAGCACAAAATTGTAAGATGTTTTCTTTATAATAAATATTGAAGACTGAGATGACAGCAGCGGTGGTTTTCTCCCAAATTGGGTTTCCACCTTAAATATTGGTGTTCATATGTGTTCCTTTTGTGTAATGGCTTATTCTGTTATTTCTTTTCACATGTTTACTAAAAGAATGATGCAATAATCTAAGTAAAGAATTAACAGCATAATAAGATCTCTGGTGAAAAGTTTTCAGTCAGCCCTAAATACTGATTCACCGCCCCTCTCAGTATTTTTCCCAATAGACAATAATTCCTACATATCAAAATATAAAGTTATAACATACCAGCTCATACTTGAACATAACATCTGTATCAATATTCTTCTTCTATATCTTCTTGATCTTCATCCAATTGATCGACATCTATATCAACATCTGATTCAGAAACGGTGTTGAAATGATCGACCATGTCATCATCATCATAAATTATGTCATTTTCAATAATATCCTCATCGACATCATCATCAATAATTGTTGCCTCATCTCCTATGCCTTGTTCATCTTCTAAGATATCTTCTTCGTCTGTCAATGCATCTTCCTGCTCATCTGCCACTGCATCATCTTCTTCTTGATCAATATCATCTTCTTCCTCTACAGTATACTCTACTGGCCTTCCTCTTGGATCATATCTAATAGCAAATGACCATTCGTTCTCACCTGGAACCTCTGAGTAAAAGACTTGTTCACATTGGCTTGGAAAAACATAGCGATCTTTTCCTGCTTCAAAATGCGATGTTTTAACCGTTGGAAATCCATTTTCATGTTGAATAAGTGTTCTATCATCATCACGTACATTCATTCGTAGCCTATACCATTTGACATCAAACAAAAATATTTTGAAGGAATTAAAGTCACACTCAACTATATCATCTAAGAACCCATAATATCTATTTTCAGATTCTCGAGGATGTCTGTCACTCCTGGAGGAAACATTAGTGACCTGGAATACTGCATTTATCCCACTATCAGAAGTTTTCCTGTTATCATCCAACTGTTTAACGCAAAATTGACGACCATTGCACCACATAGCCTTGTGGTGTTTCAACTGCAATATGCCAAACATGAAAAAGATGCATTCTCAATTAATAATCAAACATATAATTTACATAGCATGAAAATTAACTGAAAAATCAAACTTCTTATCACATTATAAATATAGTATAAAATAATTAATGAATAAAATAGGTGAATTAATTGCTTACCTTTCTATCTTTCAAACCATATGCTAAATCGATTTCCCTGTCCGTAACGTTCCCATCTCCACTACGATATGCTTCTCTAATCAATTCAGATAGTAGTTTCCATGATAACCTACCGTCATTACGTGCTTTACATGTTTCAATCCATTCACTCATCCACTCAAGATTGTTTGCAAAGTATAAAAGTAGTGCCTCATAATCTTGAGCACTTGAATAAAAAAACAATAATTCACCAATATTAATAAATATTACTTATAACCATCGTAAATTATATTAATTAATAAACTATGAAAGAATAAGACCTAAATGAATATAATGATCATATAAATGATGTAAAAAAATGAAACATTATATGTATTATACATAATAAATCTTTTACCTCTCACTTTCTTCATTCTACCTTTTCCCAACAGGTGCTCCTCTTCAAATTTTTTGATGGAGTTCACATCCCAAATGCAATCCACCACCTTCATGGCCGGCGTAGCTAATTTAGGAAGATAATGACTAATATACACCATGGATTGATATACCACATATCCCTCCACCATAGAACCCTCAGGTCGTGCTCTTTGTTTAACCAAAGCCTTCAAGGATTTCAGGTGCCTCTCGACCATCCACATTGACCTTGTGTGTACTGGTCCACACATTTCAATCTCCTCAACTTGGTGTATCAAGTAGTGTTCTTGTGCATTGGAAAATGTTGGAGGTAGATACTTTTGCATTTCACACATTAGCCGAGGAATTTCTCTCTTCCAATACTTTATTTCATCTTGATGGATTTCTTTCAATGACAACCATCTGCAAATCATTACGCAAGGTTATTTCAATGAAACATAATATATATTTCATTATCAGTAAATTAATACATCATTTCATCAAGTAAGAAAAGAAATTGTAGCAATTAGATTTTGCGTATAAATCAAAACTACTTACCTCATGTATTTACTAAGACCATATATAACTTGTTTGACATTGTTGTCGAAGTCGTTTGGGAGAGATACAGGTAGAACATACTATAACAATAAAAATGAATCGTTATTGGTTTCCAAATTAAACAGAAAAAAGGAAAATTTAAAATATGTATTCAAGCAATAACATACAAAAACGTATACCAAAAAAATTACCTTAACAAAGGTATGCCAATCATGTGTTTTCACCCCACTGAAGTCACCTTTCTTCGTTAAGATATTATTTATGTTTGAAGCAAAACCTGTTGGAAATTTAATTCTTCTAACGACCTCTTTTACGTCATTTGTTTGTTGTTATGTTAATAACCATGGATTATTATTATAATTTCGACCTCCATTGTTATTTGATCCGTCGATCACACTTTTCATTGCATGATTCGATTTCTCAATGTCAGCACAAATTTTGTCAATTTTATCTCTATCATGTGCACCATCTATGGTTCACCATAACATTTCTGTCACATTCTTCCCGACATGCATTGTATCAAACAAATGAGCTATTTTTAGGTCCTCATAGTAGGGCAACCTAAACGAATTGAGAAGGATAACATTTCATTCCAGGTGGAAGTATAATATTAGTACCTTCACGGCGACGATGACCTTGATATCAAAGAATAAAATAAATCAGAACAATATTAATTATAAAATACAATAAAATAAATTCATTAGTTAAAACAAAAATTCCAAACATTACATAAACAAATAATATATATATATATATACACACACATTACGTACCAGCTGCTCGACGATTATTAATTTTGTTATATTCCAACATCCACAACTGAGGTGTCATTCTTCGTGGTTTTAATCTAGTTTCTTCTTTATCATTGAAAAGATGTTTTTCAGTAGTACAATACTTATGGTTCCTAGGGAGGAAGTGCCTAAACTCATCAAACACCATCTTTCTTAAGTCTGGCGAATGACGATACTTCATCTTAGGGCCACAAACTGGACATGCAAATCTACCCTTTGTTTGAAGACCTACAATAGATGGATCAATAAAAATTAATATACTATGAGATCATTTTTAAAACATGCAATATGGTATATCTAATTTAGATAATTATGTATTATATTAAAGTGCAATGAAATATTACATACCACAAACATGTGTTAGTCCTGGGGCATCATGAATTGTCCATACAAGAATTCCACGACATTGAAATCTCTTCTGCTTGATTGGTTTAGTGATGTCATACATTGTGATGCCATGCCATAACTGTATTAGCTCATCGATAAAAGGCTCAATATATACATTCATATCTTTGACCTGGTACTTACCTAATTGTTCAAAATTACGGTACATAATAATTACTCCCATGATATATGTATATATAAGTAAGTAAATAAATAAAATATATATTTATTCAAACAACGAGAGAAATGAAAATGTTACATTCAAAGAAATAATGTATCAAATACCCGGAATAATCATAGTCAACATTATGTGCTCCCTCTTTATTGACATCCAAGGAGGAATGTTATTGTTGATAACGAAAATAGGCCACACTAAGTAAGTAGATCTAAGCTCTCCGAATGGATTAACACCATCAACTGCCAATGAAAGCCTGACATTACGAGGTTCATTTTTAAAATCTACATATTTTTCCTCGATTTCTCTAAATGCAGAACCATCTGCAGGCATTCGAAGAACACCATCTCCACTTCTATTCTTTGAATGGTAATCCATAAACCGTGTTATGCTGTTACACCTGAACATTCGCTGCAAACGTGGAATTATGGGAATATGACGAAGAACCTTTTGAGGCACCTTTTTTTAGTCAGATCTCGTTCGATATCTAATTGTACCACATTTCCGCATATCTCCGTTTTCAACGCATGTCTTCCATAATATATAATATGATATTTAGGACATGCATCTATAGTGTTGTATTCCATTCCAAAGTGTTTCATAATAGCACGTATATCTCGATATGTTAGAGGTAAAGTATTTGGCGATGGTAACAAATATTCAATTGGTGGAGATGCTAATGAACCGGGTTTCGAACTGGAACTGGTCTAACCGGTAGCGGTCAAATCTCAATGAACTGGTTTTAAAAAAAAAAATTAAATAATTATTTTTTAATAAAAAAAAAACTATTTTTAAGATTTGCAACCATGATTCCAAGCCAATAGAGACAAAATATGAAAATTTTTCTTATTTATATACCATGCAAAGGTGAATAGATCAAAATGGCACCAAATGTAATACATATCATCGAAAAATACATAAGCAAACTTGTTGAAGTAATGTATCAAAAGTCTCTTATATTATTCACCGTGTTTTATTGCCGAGTTAACATTATATACACCGTCTCCATTTTTCGTAATCTCGTTGTCAATTCATTGTATCACCTTAAAGACAATTCTGTATTCGTATATATATATATATATATATATATATATATATATATATATATATATATATATATATATATATATATATCATACCAGCATTTTGAAGATCTTGTATTCTTCATTATCTATGTTTGCTTGGCAATAAATTTCTAGAAAAACATCTACAACACGTAGAGGTATTGAATTGGTTTCTGAAACCCACTATTAGTGCTATTTGTAACAAGTTGAGAGAGCATTACAACTTCAGCAGTCTGCTCACAACGTGTTTGACGAAATTTATCACTGAAAAGATTCATTAAAACCCAGAAAAATGAGTAGCCAGTTTAGTGCATTTCCAAGCGGGAATTTTCTAGTGGTCAATTTATTATTGCCAGTCACATTTTCATTAGGTTGTATGTTGTTGTCCCTTGAGTGGCGTCAGACCATTTGCATCAGTCTTGATTCCATGATCAAATTTCTTGTATGCTGTGTGAAAGTTTTTGTATTTATGCTGCTGCTATGTGTGAGTAGAGAGAGAGGGTCTAATAGTTCCTAGCTGAGTGTGAAATAAGGTTGCTGCTGATTGTTTTGAGAACAAAAATTGTCATCAAGTACACTTTATGAGTTGCATGCTGACAGGGATTTTATGCTAGCCAGCCTTGTATTTATTAGTCATCATGTGTATTGTTGCTACTATAAGGTGTTGAGTATGAGTTATTAGACCAGTTTGTTGCTAGTATAATAGAGAATTTGCAGCTCATGGAGGAGACACTAAGGAATTTGAAACTCATGGAGGAGCACCTAACCGGCCGGTTAAGTATGGAACTAGCCGGTTTATGCATAAACCGCCTGCTTCCGTACTTAACCGGCTGGTTAGGTCTAGTTAACCGGCCAAAACAGGTGAGAATAGGCTATTGACTGTCAGCTCTGCCTAACTCAAATGCCTCACTCTGCCTGGGTTTTGATATATATATATATATATATATATATATATATATATATATATGTTATTATTTTACACATTTATTACAACTAAAAAAAGGGAAAATAATCAACATTTACATATATGTGATCATATATACAAATTGCATACCTTAGGAGTTGCTGTGTTTCATACATCTGTTTCGACAAATTATTCATAACCTTTAAGTTCCTCACAACACAAGGTATTAGTGAATTTAAGCAATTATGAATAATTTGAATAATTTATCGAACAGATGTATGACACTGTTCCTAAGGTATGCAATATGTATATATGATCACATATATGGGAATACATATTTTCCTTTTTAGTTGTAATAAATGTGTAAAATAATAACTTACATAAGTTATTATTTTACACATTTATTACAACTAAAGAAAGGGAAAATAATCAACATTTACATATATGTGATCATATATACATATTGCATATCTTAGGAGTTGTGTCATACATTTGTTCGAAAAATTATTCATAACCTTTAAGTTCATCGGCAACAATGTAGCAGAGAGAAGAGTTGCATTTGAGTGTTCAAAAAGTCGTTCACTTGACCTTTCAATCAGAGGTACATCATAAACACTGTCACTGCTCTCTCCACCATCATCATCTGACTCACCATACAAGTCTTGGAGCATTTGATTTATCCCATCATTAATGTGAATTGTCTCATTACTGTCATCATGATCTACCTCCATGGGATCATTAAAATTACCTTCATCATTCACTTCATGTTCTTCACCTTGTACAACATCATTTCCAATACTAATATTTGCTGAAATACTCTCTTGTACTGGTGCAACATCATCTAATATACTACTATTTTTCTGTGGAAGCTAGTTGATCATCTGCAAAAATTTGGGGGGGCAACTGTGACTTTATGAAAATTACAAACATTAATAATTAAACATTAGTGTGCATATATAAAATATTAAAATAATATAAAATTTTACAATATAATCAAAATGAAGATAGATAATTAATTACCACGAGACAATAGTCATTCAATCCACCATCAATGTGCCCATATTTCCTACAATGCACTGTTGATGTTGCTATTAAAACTCTAACGTTATTTCTCATACAACATTTTTTACAAGGGCAATAAACTCTGCCATCAACCCTTTCACCCTTTTGAATATTTTTTCCAGCTCCAGTGTTTTCTTCCATTGATGAAAATTATCCTATAAAGAAAACAATAAATCTCTCTCAATGGTGTAGAAAACTGAAGACTTTTTGAACTCAATGGGAGCTCAATATATAAGAAAAAAGAAAATAAAAGTGGGCATTTTACAAATTGTGAGCTTTTTACAACATGTGGGCTTTTTACAAAATTGTGGGTTTTTTACAAATTGTGGGATTTTTTTATTCTTAATGCATTTTTTGTAGAATAATAAATAGATTTGTCCAAAATTTCAAATGAAAACTGTAGTCTCTACTACGTTTTGAAAATTGGAGGTTTATAAAAGATAAACTGCGAACAGAATTGTACCACTATGATAAGAAGTCAATGTATATTCCTTCGCTTCACAAACGGAACTACCTTAAGAATGCTTATGGTTGATATAAATATTAGAGCATGGCGCTTAAATGTAGTAGTTATGCTAAAATACTCAATAACAGCTTGAGAGGTTTTTCAGATATCAGATTAACGCACAAAATTGGCCTAATTAATACTAAAGATAAATGGCCAAAAATAGTCAATTTTGATATCGCGGAAGTTATGTATTTCTGGTGAGAATGAAAACCTGGGATAGGATGGTAAATATGAGAGAACTAAGTTCCAAGGACTAAAAACCAAGGACAACATAGTTATGCATTAACGTGAGACAAAACAAAGTCGCTTCAAAAAGTGTTTCGAGAGCACCCATTGAAGTCTTTTATATATAGCAGTAGTCAAAATTTTCCTATTGAACAAGTTTGCATAGTCAAAGCCACAACAAGATCAGATAGCCACGATCCTAAATGAGAACCAGAGCCAAAGCTAAGACAGATCCATGTTTAGCAGAACAAGACAGCCATAGCAAAGGATTTGACCACAGAACCAGATCATGAGAGATAGAAAGATTCTTTCTTCCAGTGTGGAAATGTAGAAACTATACAAGGGCTTTGCTTCCAACAGATTTCATTGTGACAGCAATTGCTATGGTGTTGTAAGCGCTCATTAGTAGAATCTTAAAGCCATTCTGGAATTCTTTTAACCTGGAGAGGGTTTTCTCTGGTTATAAATCCTCATGTTCAAATTCCATTGTGGATTGGTTGTGTTTGATATTATGTTTTTACTGTCCGCAGTTGAATTTTCGCACATAAAATTATCAGTCTAAAGCGGACCAATTTTGCGATGTTTCTTTTGCTTCCTATTGTGAAGTATTTCACTCATAACTCTACTCGTTGTAACAGAGGTCATGGGCATAGAACGGGGGACTTGGGTTTTTTGGAATCAAACTTCAGGTTAAGATGCTCATCTGAAGAATGGCACAGTGAGCCTTAGCATGAAGTTGGGAGTACCAATTTGAAGTGCAGGTAGGGCATTGTACAATAGACCAGTTAGATTTTTGGACCCTAATACAAAAGTTTATTCTTCTTTCAAAACGTGTTTCTCCTTTTCTGTAACCAATGTGGGTCCTGTTCTTGTTTCAATTGGGGATGGATGAGCATTTGTTATTGCTCCAGATGATCACACTCTAGGTAGCCCTAGAGGCTATTTGGGGGTGATGAGTCCAATAGGTCTCAAAGAATCATATCTTCGCTCGGGAATACTATCAAGTAGCGGGAATTTGATACTATTTTGGATGTTGAATTCCACGATCCTAATGGAAACCAAGCATTCTCACTCTAGTACCTGCTCTCACAAAAGAGGGTGCCATAGTCATTCATGCAGAGAGGGTGAATTGCAGCATTGCAAATGTGAGGTGTTGTTGTTGTTCCATTGGCTACCAGATTGTTTGTCCGGTTCCTTTTTATAAGCGCAGAGTATTGAAAAGGATGCATAAATTTGTTCAGATATCAGAAATCGCCTCGAAAATTCACCTACAAAGAGCTCAACAATGCTACGAAAGACTTTTTTTGAATGTGATTGATAATCGATAATTGCAAGCAAGGGTAATACCCTTGTGAAAGCCAAATTTCTCAGCATTTTCTAAAACCTGATGACAGAGTCATTGTAATGAATAAGCGCCTAGGTCCATATTACGTCCAAATCTACCAAGCACCAAGATCTATAAAAAAATCCACAGTATCTGCGAACTAAGAAGAAGAGGAAGAAAATGTATTCTGCTTACCTGTTTGAATAGTGGTTGGGGTTTACCACGACAAAAATTTGATAGAGCCCATGTAGCATTTCTTATCATTGAAATTCTGGCAGTATCATTCAACTGGGAAAGCACCTGCCTTAGAGCTCCATGACTGAGGGCAAGATCCCTAAATGTTGCAGAGTCTCCAACAATATTTCCCAAAGCCCAAACAGCCTTACACGAACACTAGTTGAACTCAAAGTTGGGTAGTAGTTTTTTAAATCAAATTCCAAAATTACAGACGTATAAAGATAGTTGGGAAGAATAATTTTATGCCTCAAAAATGAACGTGCTACCTATTCTCGAACATTATCATTCCCAGAGGCAAGAAGTTCCACAAATATAGGTAGTGCCCCGTAATCTATCACAACCTTTGTATTCTCAGAGGCTCCAAAAAACCCAAATAGGGTCAACCCTACTACAGGAGGAAGGGCCTGCAGTAAGAACTTAGAATTTTTCAAGTGCTGAGGGCGAATGCTGTTTTGCAAGAGCTGAGGGTGAATGCTGAGGGTGAATTTTTTTTTGCAAGAGTTGAGGGAAAATGCTAAGGGCGAATGCTATTCTGCAAGAGCTGAGGGCGAATGCGCACGTGATATCATCTGTTAATGTAGTTTTTAAAAAAATCATTTTTATGTAGCGCACATTTGATTTTTGCATTTCAAATCATTTTTATTTACATTTGATTTTTGCATTTATAATACAAGTGAAAAACAAATTTCTACAATAGGTTAAAGTTTTTACTAGAATAGCCATGAAAGACTAATTAAAATGGCTTAAAATGCAAGTGGAACTTCAAAATAAATGTAATTGAAGGTTCTCTCCACTAAATTTTTGCAAAAGTGCTTATATTATTTAAGTTATATAGGATATTTTTTTGTATTACACAATCAAAATTAAATAATGAAATAGTTGGGTAGTATTATTGTTTCAAATTAGGACACAGTTTTCAAATGGTGATGAAGTTTCATGTGATGATTAACTGACAATATTCTGCTTTCCTATCCTTTAAAAACTATACAAGGTTCCCTGTTGCCACATGAAACCCTAAATCATGTAGCATCATAGGACCAGTCCTCCATTTTGCCCGTCATAAGGCATTTTGCACATATTTGACGACTAGAATTTGCGGATTCCTGTTTTTCGTGAGGTGCTAGGAAGGATAGAAGACTTAATTTTGACGTTTGAAATTTTTTCAAAACCGTTCTTACACCCTTTAATTTCCACTTACCAATAATTTTTCAACACTATTCCTCTTCGCAATTGCAAGGTTGTACTCAAAAAGTAAGGAAAGTTACTTTTCTGGATCACTCAATGATCCAGGTGGATACTGGTGGCCACTCGCCTATTCCACTTGGGGCCCCACCATTGTCTCTTTCAGTTTTTCAGTTTCAGCAAAACTTACTATTTTTAGCAGTTTTTTGGGTCCTGAACTTTCGGAGCCGTTTTGAGGCCCTAAACGGCGCTTTTTGGGCATCACGCCTCCAGCAAATATCATTCTATATCATTCTATTTCAAAATGATATTCATGGCAAAAGTTTTAGTCCTCGGATAGATCTTTCTAATGATGTATCATGTGCATCAAACGGAGATAGTATGCCAAAGTTACGTCCCTGGGAAGTTGAAACACCAATTTACCCAAACGGGGCCCATATTTTTGGCGCTTCATCTCCTAGGGTTAGGTTTTTGGATGTTTAGATTTCTCCATTGTTTCTTAATAATAAATAGGCCCTCGAGCCTCATTGTAACTCAGTTCAGAGGCCTATAGCCGCCACATCTCTTCTCAGAGATAGCAACCAGCGCCCTAGCTAGTTTTATTTCCATTATGTCTGTAAGAAAAATTCAGTTCTTTGATATTAATGAAATGAAGCGTTATTTTTGCTGCATCTCTGTATTTATGGTTATGTATTTATTCTATTGCGTTCCTGCATAAACTGATCGTTGGTATCACAATGTCTGCTTTTTCTCGATCCTTCTTTGCATGTCCCCAACGAGGTCGGGGTATAAGGAGTTAGGGCTCGATCTGGTGGAACCTTTGCAAGATCAGCCTTGCAAACCCCGATAGACGCCCATGGGGGACGAAAAGAAAGATGAGGGAGCAATAGATCCTATCAAAATATTGCTCAAGGAGGCCCTCGAAAAACAAAGGAACGCGATGATGGATAACTTTGCCCAGATCCTTCAACGGATGCCCACCGATGGCGCATCTGCATCTAGCAGCCACTCTGGAGGTGCGAATCCTTTTAAGGTACAAGTAAATTTTGACATTCCCATATTTGAGGGTCAAATAGATGCAGATGCCGTAGATAGCTGGTTGAATATATTAGAAGGATATTTCTCGGTTCATGACTTTTCCAATAGGGAGAAGATTATTTTTGCACTCCTCAAAGTTGCCCCCCATGTCAAGGACTGGTGGGAAAGCCACTGTGAGAAAAAGAACGAGACAAAACCCTCTCTGTTCTCGGTCGTACCCACTTGGAATTATTTCCGAGACGTCATCAAGGAACAATACTATCCCGTGGGGAGCTATGAGGACAAGTGCATACAATGGACCACGCTTCGACAACAAAGGGATTAAGATGTGCATGAGCTGACGAATCTGTTCCATACCCTGCGCACCAAGTTGGGTATCAAAGATTCAAAGAAACATCTGGTGCTAAAGTATCGCAGTTCTCTGCACAGATACATTCAGGAGTTAATGGAGTTCCTTGACATCTCCTCGCTTGGTACGACATACCGGTATGCTGCCAAGATTGAGCAGAAATTCAAACAGAAGAAGCGAGACTTTGGATATGCGAATCAAAAGCAAGGGAAATGTGCTCCCAAACCACAAAACAAAGGACAGAGCCAAGGCACATTCAAAACAACCTCTCAAAGCCAAAAGAACAACACATAGCCAAGAGGACACGAGGGAAAGTGGTGTGAGTTCCATAGAAACTCCACTCGCCCAACCACAGTGAGTCTTAGACCAGCGTCAGTGTAGAGATGCGAGCTTCGAGTCAGATGCATGCTCTGACTCCGAATCAGAACCTGAAAAGGCGAATGAAAAAGGGAAACAGATTATTGATGTGGAGCCCAATGCCACTGTTGCCACTACAAAGATCCAAAGGGAGGAACCGGAAGATCCAGAGGAGGAGGAACGTCTCTTCCACTCCCAGATGTGGGTAAAGGGCTCCCCGGTACAGTTCATTGTCGACAATGGGAGCCAAAAGAACCTCATTTCAGCAGACGCCGTGAAGTGGTTGGGCTTGCTGACCACAGCTCACCCACATCCATACACCATTGGGTGGCTTCACCAAGGACGAGATCTCCGTGTCAGCCAGCAGTGCCGCCTTCCCTATAGCATCAAGCCCTTCACGGATGAGGTATTATGCGACGTTGTTCCTATTGATGTTTCTGATGTATTATTAGGACAACCATACTTGTGGAAGCGTCATGCGGTGTATGAGTCTCGGCCTCGTGCTGTTATTATTACTTTGGGAAATAAGTTGTACATGATACCAGAGGTACTACCTCCAGCTACTATCTCTTTGGTTACTGCAAAAAAATGCAGTAAGCTCATTTCCCAAACCAGGAAATTCGTTTTCTTGATGATCCGCCCCCAGGGCAAGAAGAATACTATGGCCACGACCTCCAGAAAAGGCTCCTTTGCACGACAACAACAAATGGATAAGGTTGTGGAGGAGTACGGGGACATTTTCACCTCACCCACAGGGGTTCCTCTACACTGTCAAGTCAAGCACCCGATTGATCTGACCCCAGGTGCGCCGCTACCCAACGGACTAATCTATCGGTGCTCTGTTCTGGAGAACGATGAAATCAAGAAACGGTCAGAGGCGCTCTTTATGGAAAGTCACATCGGTGAGTTCATGTCGCAGCGTAGGGCTTAGATAATTTATTATTGAAATCGCGGATTCTGAATTCACGGTACTAACAATGTGGATACCCTATAATTTCTTAGATCCTCATAACTTACCAACACCTACTATATTGGTATACACATAATATGGCATTTACCTAAAGTATTTCATATGTATCTAGAAGTAAATAAGTTGTATGACAATTGTTATGGCGGATATAAGATGTGTATTATAGTTTATATTTCATTTTTTCTTAAGTAGCATGCATGTGCGGTCCACATAGTGACTACAATTACCAAATATATTTCAGTGAAGATGTGAAGATGATCTCTCATTAGGTCCTAATTACTTAAAGCATCATTAATTAGCTTTCCAAATGAATAAAATATGTTAACAAATTATTAAAAACTAGGAAAACAAATCATGCTTTAAAAAAATATGGCACAATGAGTCACACTCTGAGATTTATTTAATTACTCATCAAGTGTCGCTACAACATATATATGATCACCATTACCATAGAAGTGGGACATGTGACCATCATTTTGGTTTCGCCAATGACATTCCACATCATGAGCATTGTTTAGGTTTGATTGTGTTGATTTTTTTTAAACAAATCATTTATACATTTTATGGAAATTATAGACACAATTTATAATCACATTACAAGATCATGATGTATGGATATTCCTTATCAGTTCTTAGATGCTCACAACTTACCAACACCTAATAGATTGATATACACATCATATAGAATTTACCCCTAGAATGCCATATGTATCCTAAAACAAATTAGTTGTATGGCAATTGTTATGGTGCATATATGATGTGTATTACAGTTTATCTTATAATTTTGTTGAAGTAGCATACAACAATTTACATAGTGATATGAGAACCACTCTCTAGAGTATACATCGATTTTGTACACATGGCTTTTCAGTTGATTTTTAAGATATATCATTGGTGATTCTCACATGATTATATAATGAACCATTAAGTTGAACTATGAAATTATTCCTCACAACAAACACATATTGATGAATTAATAATTTTTCTCATATAATTTTTTTAATCTATTTTGAAAAAAAATAAAAAATTATATATAATTATTTCTAAGAAGAACAAGTTCCTTACCATATCTTCATAAAACATATAATAGCGATGTTTGGAGGTAATTGCGACGTTTGGAGGCAGCCGTCTAGCGACGCTTTCGGGCATAGTGTCGCAATTGAGACACTTTTTCTAAGTGTCAGTATTGTGACACTTTTCTCTAAATGTCGGTATCGCGACGGTTTCCCAAGATCAATGGCCCAAAGTGAACCCGATAACTTACCTTTTCCCCACACCTTTCCTTTTGATCATGGACGTTCGCTCGTTGAATCCATATCCGACGACGCTAATACATTTTCGCGCTCATAAAGTAATCGTTTGATGTTTTGGCAAAGCCGCGCGAAATGGGTGGTTATTCCAAACCACCCGCGCTTACGTGTCGCCACCACGTTGTATCGCGTTCAAAAAGCTAGTTTCCGCTTACCACCATTTACCCTCGCGAATACCACTGGCGGTATTCCCTAAACCTCACCCGATTAACCCGAGTTTAATGTCATTTAACTATGGTTATACCATCGTTTAATACATTAAAATTATATTTTTCATTCAAATTTTCACCTTTTCGCTTTAAACCTGTAAAAACATTGCATAACCGTTTTTCCTCAAAATCACGCCGTTTGAACCCTGAGAAACTTTGTAGAGCCATTTTCAACCTACCAGTACCATTTTTCGATGCCCATTGCCCTGAATTTCCATTACAAAGTACTACATTGTCCTCTGCGAAGCCATTTTCAAAAAATTGAAGACTGAGCACCTCTGCAACGTCTTCAACCGAATTCCGCTGGTTCTCTAGGTACTTTTCTTCGAATTTGCCCTCTGAGATTTCAAAATTCCTGTCGATTTCAAATAATTACCAAAGTTACTGCAAAAAAGTGTCCATTTTTTAGGGGAAACTCTGTCAAAATTTCCCTAGAATCCCTAATTGCCCTTTCTTGCAGTTTTTTCCATACCCTGGTCCATTTTGCTGTTGAAATCGATTTTAAATACACATTCTGAGCTTTAAATTCCTTGCATTTCCTAAAACCGTGCTCAAAAACCCCATTTTCAGTAGAAATTCGCCAAGAAACCCCTGTTTCTCGTAAAGGAACTTAGCAAACCATTTAAGCTTGCTTCGTTCATTATTAAAAATGACCAAGAAATAGGTAACCCCCAAGAATAGAGGCCCAAAATCCCAAAAGAATTCTTTTGCAAAGATTCCTCAGCCTATGTCCTTCAAAATCGACAAACCAACTCCTGTACTCACGGCTGATTCTACAGAAGTGGTTAGACCAGTCCAGCCTCCAGTCATTTCTCCAGAGAACAGCCCTTTAGTTGATCTGGACTATAGAATACTAGACCCTAATGTAGAATTTAACCTGTTTGATGTCTATAATTGGTGCTATGGCAAATCAGTGGAAAAGAGTGACAAAGATATTCCAATTTGGGAATCCAATCTGCCTAGATATATTGTCCCTCTCACTCATTATGTTCCTGACTTTATTAGATTATGCCAAGCCTATTATATTCCTGAACAAATATGTATTGTAAACAAAGAAAAAGATATCCTGTTTTACATCACTGAAGAGTCGATAAATTCCATGCTGCAAATGAATCATGACCCCAATTCTGCTTCCCTATCAATAGAAGATTTAACCCAACTATATCTTGACTTGGAGTTCAATACTAGATTCAAAATATACCAGAATTTTTGTCCAAATCAAGTTGATATTCCTAAGTTAAATCCTCCTTTCGACACCATTGATTTCCCAGATGAAACTAGACATATTGTCTCAATGCTCTCCTTCATACTAGGATACGCCAGTGATGAATTCACTGATGTGGCTATCCTAGGTTTTCTGTCAACTCTAATCCCTGGTCAATCACCATCCATTCAGTTCAATTTTTCTAGATTTATTACTGAAAGTATGCATTATCAGTTATCCATATTACCAGAAGAAGGAGTTTTCAAATACTCATCTTATCTACTCCACCTCTTCCTATATTATCAAACAGATAAGTTTCCAAATGAATGTGAGAAAGTGGATGCAGAAGGAAAAGTTCTATCAGTAGTATTTTGGTCATCTATTCTAAGGAAATGGAACAGAAAGTATAGTTTTACAGATTTCCATGACTCATTTATAGCCCCTGCTATGTATCTCTTGGAAAAAGAGGAGATCCTTAGGATCAATGATGAGACAAGAAGAATTCTGCAGTTATCAGAGAGCTACAAAACTGGAGATTGGTATTTATATAAAAATCATACAGAAATCAGAGTGTATGGCTCATCCCTGTCCCCATATAAGTTACCCAGATTTGTTACTACAAGAATATTTTCTTTAGAATATCTGAGACAACTATTGAATGTAGATGAAATAAACTTCATAGCTTTCAAGAAAAAGACCCAATTTAAGCTGAAAAATCAAATTGGGCCATTCATTGTGAATAACAGAGAAGTTGCCAATGAGATAAATGTCAAACTTAAAGAGTATAAGTTCCCATGTAGTTTTACATGGAAGTATGACCCACAAGGTATTTTGAGTGCAGCAAGGGTAAAATGTAAGTTGCATGTTTACTTGCACGATCCTAAGCCCCATATTGAAAGATATGTAAATAAAATTGAATGGGAGCCAAACACCCTATCTGATGATGATTCACAGGCAGTACAGGTAATACAGGTAGACAGTGCCAAAGGCAAACAGATTGAACAGACAGTACAGGTGGCTTCTACAAGCAAAGATACTGATAATGTACATAAAAGATACAGAGAAGGAGATAGTTTCATAGCTGAGACTATTGAGGACATAAAATTCAGAACTCCTTATAGTAAAAGAAGCAAGTCAATAGAAGAAGAAAAGGATAAGGCTGTAAATATTGATATAAATGATGAAGCAACAATAATAGTCACTCAAACATTAAAAGAGCTTCAAAATATAAAAATTGGAACACAACAAAAAGATACAGTCATGAAGGAAAACCAGGCTACTGTCGATTTGCCTCCTTCTTCTCAGGAAACTGACAATACAGAGTCAGAGATTCAGATCAGATTCAGACAGATTAAAGAGAAGAATGAAGAGCTCAAGAATCAAGCTCATTCTAGATTTCTTAAGGAAAAGCCTGGAAACAAAGACAGGATTATTTCAGCATTTGATTATTCATCCAATAAATTGGTAATGTCATTCTTGAAGCCTACAGTGGCTGAGCCAAAATCAGTGGCAGATTATTCCAAAACAGATCTTGAACTGGATGCAGATGCCATTCATGAATTAGATCAAATTGAATTTCATAGGAGCAATGCTGAAATGCTATATTCCAAAATTTTCAGTAAAACTATGAAATCAATTAGGCTTCAGAAAACAGTGCTCAACCTCCAAAATCAAATGAAGTTGGACAAATCCTCACTGCATGTTAATGATTTAAGAATAAAAGCACTAGAAGATATAGTGATTGAAGCAGGGGGTGAACAAGCCAACATTGAAGGGGAAAAAGTCTTAATTAAATAGAAAAATGAGGATATAGCTGCTCTTAGAAAACAATTGAAGTTGCCTCAGAGTGAAAACTCTCAAGAAAAAGAAATTCTACAGCAAAAAACAGAGAATGATGATTTAAAGCAGCTTGTACATCAAATGATAAATCAGATAAAAACAATGGAAATTCAAATAGAAGCTCTAATGAAAGAGAATGAAGAACTAAGAAAAGCACAACCAATGGTCATTCCTACAGTGATCCCCACTGTAAACACTGCTATACCATCTACTTTGGCAGAACACTTGGCACCGAAAAGAGTACTGGCAACTGCAGTGCCAATTACTTCTCTAATCTCTGCCTCTTCTTCTTCATCCTCACAGAGGAGCACACTACAAGACCAAGATAAAGAGATTCTTAGTTTGAAAGGCACTATTAAAAATTTAGAAAATTCCAAAAATGATGCCTTGATTACTTCTAGAGGACATATCAAAGGGCTGATCGACTACAAGAACAGGTAAAGATTCTGCAAGCACAAGTAAATCTTACAGATCAAGTGGCCTATATAAAAAATCATTTATGGACCAAAATTATTGAAGGCATTCATTCTCAATGGCCTTCAATTCGGATAATTTATGAACAGAGGAAGTTACTTCAAGTTGCTAGTGCAGAGATTGACAAGACTAAGAGGGAAATTGACAATAAACCAGCCCAAGCAATCCAACTCATAGCTTTTTTAAACAGTAAAACCAAGGAAGAGTTGGAAGAATTGAAAATTGTTGATAGAATAGAAACCATTCTTGAAATCAAAAAGGTCCTGAACAAAAGAAACATAATGAGTAATCTAGAGGACCGGTGTAAAGACATGAATTTATCCATCTCAATATTTTTAGCCAAATACAAAACATTGTCAGAATCAGGTTTGCCTGATATTCATGCATTGAATGACAAGTTAATGCCTCAGAAAGATTATGATCTAAAAATCAGAAATCATGCAAAAGAGCAAGCCAGACAACAACTGCCTCAAGGATCACCAACAGGCAAAATATTTCTTCAGTATTTTGAAAATCTGTTCTTTTTAGATAATGAGATCAGGCATATGTTCACTATCAAGCCTAACTTTGCCAAGTATATAGAGGCAGATGAAAGTTATAGAAAATTGAAGACTATGAAGATCCCCTCTGCAGAAAAGTGGCAAGAATTCACAGATCTGCTGTGAATTTAATGGATAAAAAACAGGAAATTCACTTGAAATTCTTTTTTTACTGTTACCTCAAATGGTAAAAATACAGGGTTAAAGTGCACAACAACAATCAATTCAAATTAGAATAATCAGTTCTATTTTTGCTTGTAAAAATGTAACAGCTTGCAAACTGTTTTGCAGTTGTCCCTCTTTTTAAGTTTTCTTTCCTATTTTTTATTAAAACATTATCTCAATTCCTGAGATATTTTGTAAACATTTTTTTGTATAAATACTTCACAATTCGAAGTATTCAGTGTGAATTAAATTTCTCAAGACAACTATAGTCTTATTTGTTGGTTATATTGAAGTTGGTGAGTCAATTAGTGAAAGCAGCAAACTAGAAAGAGATCAGAGACATCATAGCTAAGCATTTTCGTGGTGACAAGATAAGTCTCATTTCTTTCCTTGTTTTCAATGTATTTCTTTAAAGTTTACATTCATTCATATTATTTTTTTCTAGTCTATAATGATCAACTAAGGAAAAATTAAACAGGATTAGTGATAATAAGCTCCCTGTTTCGAAACTTGTTGGCATTTTAATGTTTTCTACTTTGTTCGTGCTCTCTACTTGGCCATTGGCCTGTGGGTGATATGGAGTTGTAATCTTGTGCTGAATGTGGTAGTTTTGCAATGTTTCAGCTAATTTATTACCTACAAATTGTGGTTCTCCATTAGTGATTATGTCCCTTGGGAGACCATAGCGCACAAAGATTTGGAAAAGAAACTGTACTACAGAGTCCTCTGTAGCTTTTGAAAGTGCCTATGCTTCGACCCACTTAGTGACATATTCGGTTGCAACTAGGATGTATGTTTTTTGGTTTGAGGGAGGACTAATAGGGCCAACAAAATCAAGTGCCCAACGTTCAAATGGTTCAATCACTAGTTGAGGGTTCAAAGGAATTTCATCAGACTGCCTAGGGCGTCTTGCCCTTTGGAAGCTATCATAGGCCTGCACGAATTTTTTGGCATCCTTAAAGATGGTAGGCTAGTAATAGCCTGTTCGTAAAACCTTATGGGCAGTTCTACGGTTCCCAGTTAGATCCCCTTCTTCAATCTTCTTATCTGTAGCTTAAGGATTCTTAAGTGCCCTTTTGCTCAGATTCCATCCAATCCATCAAATCAAGCCTATACATAGCCTTAGAAGGTCACCTATCTTGCCCTTAGCACATTTGCATCTCTAAGCCTTATTTCTTAGTTCTTCTTGCCTAGAGAGTTGACTCCATTGCCCAATATTCTGGTAGATCCTTCTGGTTTACCTTGAAATCTCTTTATTCCCACCAATATTTTAAAATCAAACCCAAATACAAAATCATAGCTAGCCTAATATCTGTTACTAAAACAAAGCTAAATCATACGGAGAGATCCCTCTCTGGAGTTCAAGAAGGCTAGATCTTGAATTCCCAAAGCGGTTCTTGGTTACCCCTGGTGTTCTTAACTACAAAAATCCCTATCCCACAACCTGAGAATTACTGGGGTGATAGCAGGCCTTGGGGGTATTGTGATCCTTGGAGGAAACTCCCACAGCTAGAAGAGTTGACAGATAAAATTGGATCGAGTACAAAGGTGTGGCAGGTGGGTTTTACCCTGCACCAATTGTTATGGTGCATATATGATGTGTATTACAGTTTATCTTATAATTTTGTTGAAGTAGCATACAACAATTTAGTAATTTACATAGTGATATGAGAACCACTCTCTAGAGTATACATCGATTTTGTACACATGGCTTTTCAGTTGCTTTTTAAGATATATCATTGGTGATGATCACATGATTATATAATGAACCATTAAGTTGAACTATGAAATAATTCCTCACAACACACACACACACACATATTGATGAATTAATAAATTTTCTCATATAATTTTTTTAATCTATTTTGAAAATAAAAATAAAAATTATATATAATTATTTCTAAGAAGAACAAGAGAGAATTCCTTACCATATCTTCGTAAAACTTATAATAGCAAGAAAATTAATCTATTGAAATTTCATTTCCAAACATATTTATGGAGTAAAATGAAGATTAAAAGGAGATATTCATGGATTTACCTATAACATCACCTCATAATTAAGAATGTAAATGTACAATATTGATGATACATAGGTTAGGAGAAAATTAATCTATTGAAATTTCATTTACAAACATATTCATGGAGTAAAATGAGGATTAAAAAGAGATATTTATGAATTTACTTATAACATCACCTCATAAAAGTGTAAATGTACAATATTGATAAAATTTATTTATATATGATAAATAATAAACCTTTATCTCCCATGTATCATATAATCTTATAAACAAACAATTGCACCGGGGGTGCAATCCTCAAAACTTTTAAACTGTCTAATGTATATGTACCTATTTAAAGTATTCGAGGCCCACATTACAAATGCCCAAAGTGAAATATTTGCGCATATGTTATATATGAGCCAATGGTTTAAATAACTATCGGGCGGTGAAACAAAACTTATAACAAAATATTAATAAAACTATATCATACGTCCGGACTTCAAAAAAAATAAACCCAATTTCAATCAAAAATTCGCGTTCCAAAATAGCCTGTTGATGTCACCCTAATTTGTGACGCGAAAACTTCATATAATACGCCATATAAAAATTCGGGTCCGTTTTTTGGCTTTGCGTACGGAGGAAAACTGTGACGCGAAAATCAAATTAATTCCGCCCTATAATGTTTCGGGTCCGGAATTCCACAATGCAGGCGGGCCAAAAAATAACGCGATCGAATCACTTGCTTCCACGTGGATGGCTGATTTGGTCTATGGTCTGTGGGACCACGTTCTTCTAAATTAAAATCTCCCGCGTTTACTATTAAATTGCTCTGTTTCCAAAACAATACAACGCTCTGTTTTTAAGTGTGCAGGGACTGTGATTTCAAAACCAAAATTGACTGTTCATCAGTTTTAGAAAGCGGCTATTTGACAAAGCCATTCAAACAGATTTAGAAAGCGGCCAGAGGACAGGGTAGTTGAAATTAATATTTCAACATCCCTCATTCACTAATAATATCCTCCTTGGTGCCTTCTTCGCCGGACTACGATGTGTTCATCAACAGTCGTGAACCCGATGTCCGTTTCTTCGCCAGGCATCTTCACAACAGTCTTGTTTCCAGAGGATTGCGAGTCTTTCTCGACAGCATAGAATTACAGGCTGGAAAATCCATACCTTCACAAATCAAAGATGCAATTAAAGGAGCCTATCTCATTATTACTATTTTCTCTCCAAATTATGCGCAATTGCAAAGGTGCCTCCATTAACTACTCCTCGCGCTGCTCTGTAAGCCGACCATTTTTGCAAAGGCATATAACTGTCGTTTATTGCATATAAGTGTCTTTATACCGACGGTGGCCAGAGCATCGCTATTGTGACGGCTGCCTCCAAACGTCGCAATTGCGACAGCTAGACATTTTTTCACAAACAAAGTGTCGCTATTGCGACGGCTGCCTCCAAACGTCGCAATTGCGACACTTAGACATTGTGTCACAATTGCGACGTTTGGAGGCAGCCGTCTCAATAGCGACGCTTTGGGGCATATTGTTGCAATTGCAACGTCTTCCTCCAAACGTTGCAATTGCGACACTTTATCTAAGTGTCGGTATTGCGACACAGTTCTCTAGACGTCGGTATAGTGATGGTTTCGGGTGGGATTGAAAAAATTTGGGGAAATTTCCGACATTTGGTCAAAAGTGTCAGAATTTCCGCCAAATGTACTAGTGTGTTCTACTGGAGGTCATTCTCCTCCAAGTCACTGAAGAGATCTCTATTCCTTGTCATATGGAACGAGGCACTGCTGTTAAGATGACACATGCATCCCATTACAATGTTGTGCATGCATTCAATGAGAATAAAATCAAGCTTGAACTGTGAAGCTAGAATTTCACCTACTTCCACTACAGGCCCCTTCTTGCTTACATTCTTTTCTGGACAATTTGAGGCATCGTGCCCATGCTCATGAAAATGAAAACACTTGATCTAGGACAAGTCTCTCTTTCCCTCTTCGCCTTGGGACTTACTTACCTTGGCTTTATTTCCTTTTCCCACCAATGAAAAATATTCTTCGTTGTATTTTCTGGAGGCCCCGTCTCTGGTGCTCCGCCTTATCTCTTCTATCACTAAGTCAGACCACAAACGCTCCTAGTCTGGTAACTTCTCCCTCCCATTCATAGATTAATGGTAACAATGTCAGCTCTTGGGAAGGCCTAGAAGTGCTAGGCTCATCAAATCATCCATGGATACTGTCACACCAACACTTCGAAGCTCATCTCTACATTGAGTGAGCTTCATCAAGTATGTTGGTATCGTCTCGTCCTCCTCCATCTTGATCTTTTTGAGCTTGTATTTTAGCGCCAACTTCCTGTGGTAACTGCCATTCTGAAATAGATCAATTAAGGCCTTCCACATAGCATATGGAGTCATCTTCCCATGGAAACTTGAGACAATATTATCTCGAACTCCCTCTAACGAGATCCTTCTCGCATTTGCTACCTTCTTCTGCCATGCATCAAGAATTTGGGCATCTACTGCTGCAGGTTTGGGAATATCAGTATTTATGAATTCCTTCAACCCGTTGTCCTCCAACACTGCATCAATCCTGTCCTTCCATTCTATGTAATTCTAACTTCTCTCAAGAGCATATTCGAGTCTCAAGCCATTGAAAGACATCTTGATCTGTCGTTGGATCCTAAAGAATAAATCTGCAAATTTGAACCTGTTCAAAACAAAATCAATTTATTCTCTTCTATTTTGATTTCTGGCGCTTTGAAACCATGTAGAAAATCTACCAACGAGATTCAATATGGTCATATAATGTACTAAAACAAGATACTTAATTCTTCTACAATTTGCAGAAACAAAACACGATCGCACAATCACATAACAAGAGAAAGAAACAATCAATCACAAAACACAAGATGTATCTAGGGAAAGTAGCTCCTCAAAACCCCTCTATCTCTATATTGTCTATGGTCAAGATCATGAAATAATACAATGATATTCCTCACATTGAGAAACCTTTGCACTCTGTTGATTGTCTGACTCTGATCCTGCTCGAGTCTAGCTTGCAATCTAAGTAAAATCGGTCAAGTATTTAACATTTTACTTGCCTTTGCCTAACCTACCTTGCTTACAAATTCTAGGGCTAATTTAGCCCCTATTAATTAGGAAAATACCAATTAATTATTGCGCAATTATTCAAGGCCTTCCCGATGACCTCATGCATGAACTATACAATTTTCTAATAGTACAACTAATAGATTTATTCCCTTTAACCTCTGTGTCAACTGGGTCTTCCTCAGAACTGAAATGCAACAAATATTTATAGAAAATTTTCAATTAACTGATTGATAATTTCATGTGAATTAAATCTAATTTGATTCACTGGACCTATCACTAACTCATCTCTCAGTTAGAACTATTTAAACTGATTTGAACTCAATTACTTAAGTTAACTAATTACAACTCACAAATAACTATATCTGGACCCCCTAAAAATAAAAAATCCCTTTTCATGCATCCTCTTAGACCTCTAACTTTAATTTCCTAAGCTAACATGTCTTCTTGACTGAGTTAAATAATACAAGTTGTCATGAGATGACATTATGATTTTTCTTTCAATTTAATTAAGGGAAAATTAAATCAAAACCCTCATATGGTAGCCATTTATGGGTGCCATTTTATATATTTAATTTATGAATGCCAATTTCACTGTTTCTTGATGAAAATTTCAACACACTACTATTTTTAAATAGATATGTTAAGGCCTTCCACATAGAATATGTATTTTCCTTTCCATGGAGGTTCGATACAATATGATCTCGAACTCCTTCTAACATAATTCTTCTCGCCTTTTCTACATTCTTCTTCCATATATCAAGATTTTGAGCATCTGCTACTGCGAGCTTGGGAGTATCATTGTCTATGAATTCCTTCAGTCCATTGGCCTCCAACACTACCTCCATCCTGTCCTTCCAATGATATGTAATTCGAATTACCCTCTAGGGAATATTCGAGTCTCAATCCAGAGAAAGACATCCTAATATTTTGTTGGTACTAAAGAATAAATATGAAAATTCGATTCACCTGTTCAAAACAAACTCTGGTTCTTCTCTTCTATTTTTATTCCTTCTCTGATACCATGTATAAAATTCACATAGATTCAACTGATCTTGTAATATTTCAAAACAAAATACTTGAATCTATTCTACAAATTACGGAAACCGATTATGATCGCACAATCACATGAACAACAAAGAGAAAGAATTTAAATCTCACAACATAAATATGTATATGGGGAAAGCCTCAGCTAAAAACCCTGCTATCTATATATTGCATAAAGTCAAGAATATGAAACAATACAATGCTTCTCTCAAGCTTAAGAGCTCTTTGCACTATCCCTGACTGTCTCACTTTGATCCCAGCACGTTTGGTCCAATACTTAACCAAAACATTTCCTCTAGGTTAATCAACCTTGATTACGCATTATTTAGGGAATTAAGCTCCTATTAATTATGAAATTCCCAAGAATTGATTGCGCAATTCATCTAAGGCATCCTGCTAACCTCATGCATGACCTATACAATTTTCTAATAGTATAACTGATAGTCTAATTCCCTTTAACTCCAATCTCAACTGGGTCACTCTTAGAAATGACATGCAACAACTATTTATAGTGAATTATTAGTTATGTGATTGATCACTGCATGTGAATTAAATCATATTTAATTCACTAGACCTCTCACTAGCTCATCCATCAGTTAGAACTAGTTAATATGATTTTAAATCAAATAATTAAATTAAACAATTACAACTCAAAATAAACTACAATTAGACCCTGTAAAACTTAGAGTGAAGTCTACATGCCTCCAGTTTGACTCCCAACTCGAATTAACTGAGTTAAATAAGTCTTCATGACTCAGTTAACTCGTAAAAGCTGTCATGTGATGTGGAATTACAATTTCCTTCTAATTTAATCAAGGGAAAATTAAATTAGAAGCCTTTCTTGTTGCCAATTTCAACAATTCTTAATTTTCTCTTCTTCTGATCTAAAATAAGACTCATTCGGCTAGGCAAAGTGAAACTTAGCATAGTGTCTTTTGCATACTCCTCTAGGATCATACTTATGAAATCTCATTGTATCGAAATTAATTCTTTCAAGTTCCCTCACTTATTCTTTAGTGACCTTTAAGCTCTTTATCTCATAGGTCCCCACCTACAAAGGAAAGGAAGGTTAAGGATCCTTTTTATTTCTCTGCAACACTAAATATAGACACGTGATAATATGATAAACATCCTCCTACATGACCACCTTATCCATCACATACCTTGGAAAGAGATAAGGTGGTTTTTTATAACAAAATACTCTTAGGTATGTGCCATCTAGTGAGGCAAACCAATTTGTTACTTCTACCAATGTATTCATTGCTTCATGGGACCTACAAGGGGCCTCTTCCTCAAAGGTCATTTGGTATAAGGACCATGCATAAGTGCTCAACAAGTATTTTGTACACTCCTCGGTAGTTGCATTATGCCAACAATTTGCAATAGATGTGGATAAGAGGTTCTCTAGGTGTCCATTTCCATTTCAGACTAGGGAATTCATTGCGAGTACATATTCCATCCAGTAATTAGGAAAACATCTAAATTATGGTTACTTGTCCTGCGGTTTATTTTTTTCCTTGTTAAAATTAATCTGCATCTATTGAGACACTAAATGAGACCAATTGAATATCTTCCCCTATGCGACCATTAGATGCAACATGTATATCCATCCTTCGGGGTAGGATTCAATATTTCTCTTTCCATAGACTCTACAACAAAAAGCTATCAAGTACTGATAAATTTCTCTGAGAGACTTGGTTTTATAAGTATTGTTAGGCTTATGGTGAAATTTGGTCCGTTCTTTCCACCATGACTTGATAACTTCTTTAGTATTGAGATAGCTCCAAACTGCATAGAATTGTGAATCCAAGTGTTGCTCGGGCTTGGGCAAGTTGTAGATCCCTAATCACCAAATGTGGAACCCTGATCACCAAATGTTTACGTATACTTCCCTATCCTTTAGATATTAATTTAACTCTGTTGAAGTGAATGCATATTTGATGGTGATCCAAGTGACAACAAAATCTTTCTCGATATACATTGTGTATCTGATAGAATATGGAATCCTATTGGGGCATTTTCAATAGCCTCTTCGGTACTTATATTTATGACCTCCTTTGATGCTAATTTCTTGGGAGTCATGGTGCTACTTTATGATGAAAGAGTATTGTGTTTAGGACTTGTAGTACATGTTGCAAAATATGCACTCATGGCGATGACGATTTAGTTCAAGAGAGATCAGTTACACAACCAACTTTCAAGCATAAAAATTGTCCTTGAGGGAAAGAATTACAAAATTTTGGCCTTCAAGGAGGCAGAAAGGGCAGTGGAAATGGGCATTGCACAATTGTGGAGGAATACTATGCATTTCAATATTGCAAAGGAGCTTCTTGTGCATTTGGGCAATATGCAGTCCCAACAGGGAGAGAGAGATCCTAGATTGTGGAGTGTGCAGTTTCAACTGGAAAACAGGGTCACTAATTACTGTGATTGTTCAATAAGTATCTGGAGAATGCCATTGATTGCACATTCCATAGTTTCATCTGACAAGAAAGGGCTTACTATAATAGGTTGCACAATGCGCAATTGGAGAGGCCAGCAAGGCTCAAGGATAGTGCAGTTTATTCTGGGAGAGGGGAAGACTTTGGATCTATGATTGAGGAGCTGAAGGGTGTAGATCAGTCATAGAATCAGTGGGATCATTCACTAACATCAATCAAACAAAATTATGCTAAGAGAAGAACATGCATGCATAAATACACCCAATAATAGTAATTATTGGTAAGAAAAAATACAAGAACTGTGATGTGACACTTGTAAAGAAGCTCAAAAGACTGAAACGATACTTGTACAAGTTAAATATAATACAAACACCAGTTTTTACAGGAAGAATCAGGAAAATGACACTTGCAAACACATAAGCGACAAAAGCAACAAAAAAAGAATAAAAATGACACTTGAGATACTTACCTAGAAATTTGCGCAAATAGAATCCAAAGATCATTGAACACGTAAGGATGGATAGAGCTCCAATGGTGGATGTGAAAATGAGCTCTATGAGCCTTTCTTATATAGATTAGTGCTAAAAAATTAGGGTTATGGTTTCTGACATGCATGCCTAAAATCAAGGAGAAATTTACACTTGTCTTTAGATTAAACTTGGAAATTTGTGCCACATTGATGGATAAGAATGCATAGTTCCTATTTTATAGGAGTGTGCAATTGGCTAATACCGTGGGTTGTGCAGTTCACTGGTTGAAGGGATTGTGCAATTCTTAGTGACAAGGGATTGCACAGTTCTGTGGCTTAGTGAGCTATGCAGTTCCATCTTTCAGTGACTCCTTGTTGGTGGACTTCATCTGAATCTACATTAAAATGGATAGAAAAGTGAACCATTTTTTTTCTTCCAGAATCCCACCAGCTAGGAGGCTTATTCCTTCTGCCCCAGCCCCTGCTTGATCCATGAGAATCTAAATTCATATCTACAAATACCAGAATTAATATCATTCATGCAAAATAGGTGCAGATAATTCATTAAATCATTTCTCTTTAAAACTACTACATTCCAAATGTATCACAAATATTAGTTGATTCTCATGCAGTTGGAAGAAGGGTGGATGAGAGGGGCTTAAATTTGGAATGGATGGGGAGGAAAACATAATGTGGAAATTTCAATGCTGGAATTGATGAAACCCCTTACTCAAATAAAATTGAACCCTTCATTTATTTTCCCAATCATTACTAGCTTTTTTTATTTATGTTTACTAGCCACATGCAGAGTCAATGTAAATAGAGCTCTGTTTTTCAACATGGCTTTTCAATACATAATTTTTTAAAATTTCATTTCAACATTAATGCTAGGATTCTTGAAATGGGAATTACATTTTTTTTTATTTGACTAGGGTTATGATAGGGTTTCGAGAATCAAAGAAATTATAAGGTGAGACTTGAGTTTTCAAAGGATAAAACAATGAGACAGAGGATACAAAGCCATATAACAGAGAGACATATAATATATTTCTTCCACGGTGGTCAAATAAGAGAGTCATGCATGGAAAGGATTTGAAATTTGTGACTCTTTAATTATAATTTTGAACAAGAGTATTGATGGCACAAAAGTGTGGCTACAGAGGGTCAAGTGGAAAAATTCCAAGTCGAAATGGGGAAATATGAAATGAGAAAGGATGGCGTGTGTGGTTTTCCCTTTTAAATTTCATTCAAAGCTTAAATTTTCTAGGGGGAGGGGAAAGCATAATTACTAGTTGAGTGAAATGAAAGTGAAATTTAATTGCATGAGGGATCAACCTTTCGACTTTTTCATGCAATTACACTAAAAATACGAGGAGCAGCCTTTTAATTAAACTTATGTGCCTCCAAAATTTAAACAATAACTTTAATTAAAAACCCCATTTACATAATAATTTCCAATTGGAGTGACAAAGTGTTTGGTGGAAGTTGAGAAGCAATGACTGTGGAGGGGAAAAGAAATTAAAGATGGCATTATTGAAAAACACACAAAGATTATCCAACCGAATAAAAATACAATGAAATGTGTAATTAACCATAGTAATTGACCTGTAATGCGACCCAAGGACTAAGTAAACAAGAAATTTCTCCATTGAACAACTCACAACTTCCAGTTTAAGCTTAGCACCTTTCAGTACTCACGGTGGTTCCTCATAAAGTAAAAAATCCAAATGAATATGAACACTTAAAATCCAAAAGTTAAACAAAGATAGAGTGAAAACCCTTGTTAATTGATGCCATAGATTTGAACCAAGATCCAACTCCACCATATATCAACAGAGTTATGGGGCATTAAAATCGTAGGACGGGGTTGTGATTTTCAAGGCAAGGCATTTAAGACACAAATATATTAACTTGATTAAGTGTATGTATCTCGAAAGAAACCAATCTTCAAATGAATGACATAATGACTTGTCAAATTACCTTGCATGCAAACAAGTGGAGTATACCATTTCATACCCATGGGTTGGATTACAAGTGGGTTTCATCGTGTAAGTTCCAGTAAATTCAACTCATAAAACTTTGGATGCATTGAACCATGGATTAATGAAGCATTTCGAGCTCATAAGAGCAAATTCAAATCAAACAATCAACAAATACATTCACCATATAATCAATACCATCATAAAATTCTGATCAATACATAATATCAAAATCATATCCAACTTTTCATTGGCCTCATCGTGTTGTCATATCAACATACACAATTTCCATATCAAAGATTCATATTACACAACCATATCAAATGTGTATCAAGGTTCATACTATATCACCCGATCCACTTGAAGATATATATAATTGCACTATGCCCTAAATGCACCAAGGTGCTTGAACCTCATATATTTAAATTGTTCAAAATGTAATTGTTTTAACATAACTAATAAATCAACAAAGCTCATAAGGTGCTTTAAGCCATGAATGATTTTAAATGCCAATTTTCCCATGATGGCAATCATAACAAATATATAATAGTTTTAACCACTTCATATTTCACTTATTTGCATATGACCAAGTCAAAATTCTCCTCAAGTGAAGACATATAGCCACCAACATGCATATCTTAATAATAATGGGTGTTATGTATAAAACGATTTGAGTGGTCCTCCCCTTCCAGTAATGGTACTGAAACGAAATTTTTAGGATAGTGAAAATAAGGTTCCTGGTGGCCAATTAAAGTGCGACCCAAGCATAACAGAGGTGAGAATTTTGTAGGCTATTACAAAATCATAAAATTTCAAAAGTGAGTATCAAAAATATCATTTTACTATAATTGTGCCATTTGTATCCTATATATATACTAAGGAGACATAATATTAGGATCATAAAATCTTGTCTTATACATTGTATTCATTATAAAATGAGTCTTACCCCTTGAAGTGTACTATAATTATTGTTTTCTTATCATTTCTAAGGCACATGATTCATAGCATCTCCCGTTACCATAATTAAGTTTAGGATACCTATACACTGTGCCTAATACTTTTTTTTTGTAAATAAGGTGGGACCGATTATATTAAGAACATATAGTACAAAAGGAGTTAAAATCTAGAGAAGATGGAGACCATGAGATCACGAGGAAATCAATGATAATCCATGGTTCCAAGATGCTATCAAGAGAACAACAAAGATGAAAAATAAGAGAGACAGACCTCAGACGCTACCCAGAGTGGGTAGAATCTACCAAATGACTTTTCTTTCCTTTATTTTTGGTGACTTTGGTCTAGTCGTCAGGGGACGGGTGGGCTGAAATCATTTGAAGATTGTTGCTGATCAAATGAAGAGAATATTTGTCTGAGTCGGAGGAGGTGGACTCATGCGAACGCTTCTGGAGATTCATGGAGGCAGAGGGTCTTTCCAGGATTACTGAGGATTGTGCTTGCTGATGTGTTACATCATCCTCATCTAATTCCATCTCATCTTCATCCGAGTTGGAGGACTTGATGACATTCCCGGGGGGCGGATCACAGGGTTTCTGTAGAGCTATAAAAAGGGTCTCTTTCACCTCTAATTACCTCACATTAATATGTCAATCCGGGAGCGTTTTGTTATTAGAAAGAGTGACTCAATCCGAGGCTATCATTTTTCAGAGTAATGCTAGTAGTATAGTGCTTAAGAAATACAAGAGTAAACGGATGCTTGTCTATAACTAAATTACTTCAAAGAATAAATCACACACTCAGAAAACTCAACAGCTTATCAGTCAAGGGTTCGGCAGTGATAACCCATCCCTTCGGAAACTGATGAAAAGGAAACTAGAGCATGGATCACAAGCCTGGGAGCTAAACAATGACTGCCACTACTCACTACAGCCTTAGATCATCTCTCACACCAAACCAACAACTGTAGGGAAATGGAACAGCAAAGCGAATAAAGGATTGAACAGCAATTCTGGAATGGAAAAACAAGTCTACAATGGAACAACAATTAAATAACCAAGTCCCGCGGGTTGTAACCAAACTTAATCTATTCAAATACTCTCTTTGCAATCGAATAACATTCTTTTACTTCTAAAGGCAATTCACACAAATCATATTAATGGAACAGCAACAACGATTAATGAATTATGGAACAATACTGATTCATTAGAAATGCACACAACACGAACGTTAATATGAAAGCTCTGTAACATAACAGTAAGAACATGTAATGAACTCTTGAAAGGATTAATAGCTTAATGCGGAGTCAACACACGATTCTATCTGCAAAAACTTCAATGATTCAATCTTTAACAGAGCATGTAATATGAACTTGTAAAACATACCAAATTAACAAATAAAAATGATAAACAAACCACGCGGAAATCAAGTCGTAATGTAAGTACGGCAAGTGTCGCCGGGCAGACGCCAGCCTCCGAATTCTATAGCAGGATTAATCGATCCATGAGAGATGAAATGATCCGCGAACTTTCATTAATGCATCAGTCAATACATTGAACAGGTCTTCTTGAAACTTAAACATCAAAGTGATGTTTCTGAGAAATTACATGAAAGCGTATTCTTCATCTCGATATCTCCCTATCTCCTATTTAAGCTAACAGTGCTGTCTCTTTATATAAAGACGACGGCGGAGATGTCCAAGTGACAAGGTAAATAAAGCAGCGATCCCTCAGGATCGAAGATCCTGAGGGATTCGCCAAACAGTTAACTCTTCATCATGTCTTTTCTTTTGCGCTGAGCTGGTGTCCTCTCCTTCTTTTCCGAGCCGATTTGCTTTGATCTGTTTATCTTTGTTTGCGTTCGGTTCTCGTCCAGAGAGACAGCAGTTATCTCGACTTTGTCTTTCCCTTTGGAACGGCAATCCCTTGTTTTCTCCTTTTCCTGTATAGAAAATAACCATTATCAGTGGCTAAGTCTTGCATATCAATTCTCACATGTTTTGTTATAGTTCCTTATTAATTCCCAAATTCATGACACAAAAAGGTTCACAAATTCTATTAAAAAGCCACTGAAATAATGATCAAAAGCATACCTTTTTAGTACTCCACACACACCCCTGCTTACCTTGTTTCATGTCCTCATGAAAACATTGTAGTTGACATGCAATGCAGTGAGAGAATATGCTGGAGAAGGAGTCTCATGCGGAGGCCTACAACCATGTTGAGTGATTATATAGTCAAAGAACTGACCTGTTTGCCCCTCAGGCATATCATACAGGGCAGTGAAAAATGCGATGTTAGGTCCCTATATTACTAGTATAGTCCCTTATTGTTGTTAGTGTAACCCCATTATTGTTATTATTGTACCCTTGTAACCCCCATTTTGTTATTATTGTGCCCTTAAATTATTATTGTTAGGTCGGCTAGGATTACATTATGGCCCCAGACTCCTATATATAGAAAGGAGGTTTTGTAAATTGTATCATCCAAGAATTGTTCATTTATGTAATGTATTGGAGGTTTCCCCCTCGAAGTGGCTTATTTCTAAGGCGTTTATATCTCTTTTCTTCTATTTTTGAAGCTGGTTACACAACATTTGGTATCGGAGCTTTGGATTCTAGGGTTTCGCTGCTCCAAACAGGTCATCGTGGCATTTTCGCTATAACTTTTTTTCTACGAAGTTTCAGAAGCTGAAATTTTTAGGGTGCGAAGCCGAAATCCTGAGGAAGCGTGTCTAAAAATTTCAGAGCTTGGTTCGCAATATTTTCGGAGATATCATCTGTGGAAGTTAGGTCTGTTTTCAAGCTCCTAAACAGGTCATCGTGGAATTTTCACTATAAATATTTTTATACGAAGGTTCAGAATCTGAAATTCATATGGTGCGAAGCTGAAATCCTGAGGAAATTCTTCAAAAAATTTCAGAGCTTGGTTCGCAATATTTTCGGAGATATGAGCTGTAAAAGTTAGGTATTTTTTCAGGCTCCTAAACAGGTCATCGTGGAATGTGCGCTATAAAAAATTTTCTACGAAGGTTCAGAATCTGAAATTCATATGGTGCGAAGCTGAAATCCTGAAGAAAGTCCTCAAAAAATTTCAGAGCTTGGTTCGCAATATTGTTGGAGATATAATCTGTGGAAGGTAGTGCGTTTTCAGGCTCCTGAATTTCATCTCAAAGAGGTGATCGTGGGACAAGTTCAATAACTCTCTCTCTGAAGATTGGATTGGAGTTCCGTCAAAAGTGGTCACAAGTACACGGCCTTTAGTTTCTTCACTATCAATTTTAGAGACAAAGGACAAAACAGTGACACGTGGAAAGTCGTACAAGTTCTCTCTACTGAACCAGTCCAGAATTAGGTCATTGTGGGAGATTGGACACAACTTTGTCTTGGAGAATCAAAATCAGGTCAGACCTGTGGCATTTGAAAGAAGCTTTAGAGGGCTACTACAAGGCTGAATTTCAGATATTGAAGATTTTCAATTACAGAGATAATTCAATTTCAATATCAATCTCCTAAAAGCAAGTAAAAGGTGTGTATTTTTTTTCCGAATTGCATAGGTCTTGTTTGAAGAATCAATTTGAATTGATTCCAAGGGAATATTTTAGAATTTTTATCAGTATTGGGTTCTATAATGCCTCCAAAAAATAATTCCATACCCATTAATCCCTCAAAAATCTATACTATGACGCATGAAGAGGAAGAGTTGCAGTATGAGATATCAAAATTACGGTACCAAGTGCAACAAGTTTCGATCTTACGAAGAGCAATTGAAGATGAAATCGATGTTTTAAAAGCAGAAATGGAGGCTAAGTTGGATGGCTTGAAGGATCAAATAATAGCAAATATGGATGATAAATTAGTGGAAGATCACATCAAGCATCAACAACAAGTTCTCCAACTCTCAAAGGATAACCCAACTTTAGTGCAGAATTTAATGAAACAAGAGGAAGATCAACATGACATCGAAAGAAGTTATGAAGTAGTCATAGAAACAAGAACTCGACAAGTACGATCAATTTCAGAGTATCTCAGCAAATGGAAGAACTTTCCTGTCGAAGATTTCACATGGGAGGATGAGAATTTTATACAGAAGCATCAAGAAATAATCAAGCGTTGAGGACAACACTTGTTTGAAGGAGAGGGGCATGTTAAGCCCCTATATTAATAGTGTAGCCCCTTATTATGTTAGTGTAGCCCCCCTTATTGTTATTATTGCACCCCTGTAACCCCCATATTGTTATTATTGTGCCCTTACATTATTATTATTGTGCCAAATTAAATGGGATTACATTGTTTATTTTTGGATACAATCTGTTGTAGTTTTCCTATATATAGAAAGGAGGTTTTGTAAATTGTATCATCCAAGAATTGTTCATTTATGTAATGTATTGGAGGTTTCCCCCTCGAAGTGGCTCATTCCTAAGGCGTTGATATCTCTTTTCTTCTCTTTTTGGAGCTGGTTACACAACATGCAGGGTGCCAAATAATTGGAGTGCGAAATCTATACCCTAACCAGGATGATCCTGCTTTCAGAATGGTCTTGCCATAGAGGTTCAAACGGTCGGCAGCTAACTCAAAGTTCTCATACTTAAATGGTTCTCTGAGCTGGATATGTGGATCAGAGATTTGATATCGAAATTTGGCTGCATTAATGGCCAAGTCTTTGATAGAAAGAAAATACTCTAAACTCTCTTGAATGAGTGCCTCATGCATAGGTCCTAATGTTTCAATGGCACCAGGAGCTGTTATAAGATTTCTATGAACTTTCCACAAGCTTGTCTTTGAGTTCCCTGACTTTCTGACTCTCACATAATCTGAACCATTGAAGCCAGGAAAGTATCATGGTGACTTTGAGCCATAATCGTTAGCCAGATAAATGAATGCTTGGAGTGGATGTCTCAATGAAAGGGCCGAGTTTTAGTCGGTCTTTGGCTTAGCAGAGGTCGTGCAAATTTTCTGTTCACTGCCACGAAACCTACGGACTTTCACTCCATAATGTTTACAGCAGTCTATAAAGTCATTGACAGTGTTAATTTGTATTGGGGTGCCTGCTTTAACAGCTTTTATTTTTAATTGTAAGTACCGTTCTAATAAAAACAGAGCATAGTTTTTAGCACGGGCCCTACATGCTAAAACATCATTGTATAAAGAACACAAGTCATTCATCTGTTTGATAACAGTATTTAGTCTACTGGTTACCTGTGCAACTTCCTCTTGTTCCCTTTTCCAGCCTTCAAAGGCCTGGCTTTTGGATTGACTGACGTCCCTTAGTTGCTGCTGTAACTCTTCATATTTTTCTCGGGGAACCGTTTGCTCTCTAAGCTGTTCGACTTCTTGCTGGGCTTGCTTCACCATCTTATGCAGGGTTTTCGTTTTCGGATCTTTCTGCCATAGGTCAGTGGAGGCCGGGAGTTTTACCTGAACTTTCTTATTATGTTGTTTGGAGTTCAGAACCCTTATTACCCCTGAGGGTGGTGCCTCTGTCTGAATTTGTTTGTCACTGACCCTTGTATCATCCTTTTATGTTTTAACGCGCGAACACGAGTACGTTCTCGACACATCCCAATTGAAGGCATTGTACTCAAATTTACCTCGGTGGAAATAGTAAAACTCGAAGCTACATCAAGCCACGCTTGACCTGGTAGCTAGCCCTACGAGGACGGGGAAAGAAACTCTCTCTGATCAATCTCGAAAAATAAGCAATGGAAATGCGGGAATGACTTCTGACCAGGCGATTTTAGGCTAGTAAAGAGATAGGTATGTTTGATTTTGGTTTTTTTGGGTTTTCGCTGGAGTAATGGGAAGACAAATTTTGGGTCCGGGGATAAGGTCAGACCTTTGCAGAGTTGAAGCTAGGGCGAGGTAGGTGATGATCTTGATGCTTTAAATTGGATTTATGGATAGATTAGTAGACGAGGAGAGTGAAGAAGACAAAGAAGAACTTGGATCACTCTCCAAAACGATGAAAACATATAGATCTAGCGAATTAAAGGCTAATAGCATGCAATGGATTCAACCTTAATCACTCATTCAACTTAGTTCAGAAGCATAATGAAAGGATGGCATACATTAAACATGAAGAAACTTACAGTAAACAAAGAAGAAACACCATCAAAAACAGAACACCACAAGGATCCCAACAAGTGCCGCAAAACCCCTGATCTTTCCTTAGCCAAAATATGAAAAGTATGTACAATAGTATCAAAAGTATCCCAAGAGTCCAACCTGTAGAATGCCTCAGAAATTACAATATATAGATCCCTCTAACCCCTTTCCCCACCTCTAGGGGTCGAATTCCCTCTTCAGGGATCAGTTTCAACCAATTCTAATCATGGAACTACAATCTAGGCAGCTAACAACTTGCCTCTAAAAGAGTGGAAACTGATCCATTACATGATTTTTTACTCATTTGAGAGTGAATCTTCTAGAAGAGATACAAACAAGCCAAAGTTACATATAAAACATGAATTTACATCATAAAAACCCAAAAATTCTATCCATAAGCAAAACTGGTCCATAATAGGCGAAATACTGAGCTGGCAGCTGAAAATTCAGAAAAATTTCCAGGTGGGTCGCTCCTGAACTGTGTGGGTCGCTCATGTTCCAGGCTGCATTTGAGGTAGTTTCCGGCATCCAAATTGAGCTCATGATAGCTCGTTGGAAAGCCCTAGATATCTAATTTCCAACCCAAGTAGAATTTATGAATTTGGAGTTGATTGGCCCCTCCAAAACCTCATTCTCCCAGAGGTACTCCCTGCTGGTGCAAAAGGTGGCAGCAAGGTGGTTTTCATGGTGTTTTTGAGCTGTTTGACCATCCAGATTTTGTTGAAATGCTAAGTTGACTTCAGAGGATGCATAATTTTGAAAATCCAAATGTAAAAATCTTTCCTCAAACAGTGTCCCAAAAAAGTAGGCGCACGTGAATTACGACCCCTCAGCGCAAAATTTTGTTTTCTAGACCAAAATTTGAAAATATTAAAATTTTCTCTGGTGCCCGATTCGGAGCGGAAGTCCTCCATCATGTTTCCTGCCCAGTCAATGAAGCCTCGGCCAAAATCCGAAGTGGATTAGGCCTTTTCCGCCGTCTAAGTGCCTTGCGCAACCTCCTCTTCATGATCTTCATTCTCGCTTTGCAGACATGCATGCGAGCCCAATAATGGCCTTTCATGTGGCGAAGCATGTCTTTGTCTCGATTGGCCTTCGCCAACAACTTCTCCAGATGTATATTCACCCGCGTGAGTACAGTATCTCTGTCAGCTGGTGTCATGTCACCGGGTCTCTTTCGATTCCACTATCTGTCCTCACGGATTTGGCGCACCTCATAAAATGTGAGCTCATCCTCGAGCTGTTTGTTGCGCTGCTCCAAATAGTTAATCACCCACTGAGCCTTCTGCAATTGGTCTTTCAGCTGGTCATTCTCGGCCCTTTGCTCCTGGATGACTTCCCTCAGCTTCGAGCTAGGAGAGCCCGTATCAACATCAATGACTGTCAAATATGTGTCCCGGCCTCCTGATGGGCCCTCATCATGCATGGGCCTCTTGCCCCTGTCTTGTACCTGTACCTGCACTGAAGTAGAAGGTGAGACCCTTTCCACATCATGTGGAGATAATACTCGCCGTGTCGATGAAGTCGGCAAGACCCCTTCCACCTCACGTGGAGATAGTACTCGCCGTGTCGCTGCAAATAAGGCCCTGTGGCCTCGCTGATATGTCTGAACCAAAGGAGTGCTGATATGCTCAACCTCAAGCATGTCTGGCTGGTGTGAAGGCTCTCCTGCATCATGAACTGTCTCGGGAGGCTGCTGTGGCACTATGAAAAAATCTCTAGAAATGAAATCCTCCCAAGTGATGCCCTGCTCTGCCAATTGATGTGACACCATGATTTTGATCAAAGCGAAATGATATATACTCCTGTACTGCTGCACTGGGCTCGTCTTCTTCTGCACAAATGTCACCATCCTCTCTATGTTGCGGTGTATGAAATACGGAATATTCATCATACGCACCCTTGTGAAGTGCATCAGCAAACGAACATGATATGAGAAAAGACGAGCATACCTACCCTCACAACTGAAATACTGAATAATAAGCCTCATGAGCGGTGCATACTCATCTCTCAAGAATCTGAATGGAAAAACTCTGGTCAAGTAAGCCCTATATCCAGTTTTAATGTATGGCTCATAGTGAAATTTCTCTAACTGCTTACCCTTGCTCCATTCCTCGCCTATGTTCGGTATACCAGTGGCTTGAGCAATGGTCAAAGGTGATACAATGAAATCAACCCCAGCAAGGCTTACCCGATCACCCCGTAAATGAAGAACAAACAGACGTGCTAATTCACGATGAGGCCGGGTTTGTGCAACCATCTCACAAAATCTGAAACATGACAAATATCGGAAACAATCCATAGCTAATGGACATGCACCTGGCTAGGCCAAAAGTAGGCCCTCTTCACGATGATCACCCTTCTCACAGTCTGTGTGAGACCCAAGTAGCGATTACCTTCGGTCACCGAATCCTTTGCCACGACCTAACTCATATTAGAAGCTACTGTCTCGAAAACGCAGCTCTGCAATGACTTTTGGCACTATGTATCTTTTGTTTGAAGAGCCGAGTTGGAATCGATTCCGCTGGTAGGCGTTGATCGACTCAAACTTCGCCATTTGCGCGTTGTCCTCTCGTGGGTCGCTCGGCCCCGGAGTGGGTCGCGCCTGCAACCCACCTTTATGAAGTGACCTCGTGGTCACAACTCTGCCCGAGTGAAGTGCAACTCGCTCAGTCGTTACGCTCATTAAAACCCTTCAACGCTGCTTAAAACTTTGAAATCGGCCCTCCAACTCCAAATCACGATTTTGGGTGGTGTGGATTGGTGCAAATGACATTGGTTTGGCTTTTATATATGATACAAATATCTTCACAATCAGATTTTGTTTCAAATCTAATTGAAAACCCATATTACAATGTTTTTGTAATTTCACATTTGGCTTTTTAAATACAATCTTCTTTGGCTTTTCTGAGCTCGATTTTGATGATTTTGCTGTCTTCTTGCAGGGATATGGCTATTCAGCTAAGGAAAAGACCAGGGGTCTGCTTTTGACATTTTCTTCTTGGTGGAATAAGTACAATTTATTACAAAAATAATAATGAACAATTTCTAGTTCCAAAACAGAGTTTTGGACTAGAAATGTTTTTTTTTTAAAATGCTGATGATAATAAAACAAAAAATCACAATATGCGGAACTTTCCTCACCTTGCAGGCTTTATGACTGGTATACAAATGACTCAAAAACCCTAGACACTAGGACCAAAGACACTTATTGACATTTTAATGACCAAAAATGAAATGACAATGACTTTGAGTGATTTTTTGAGGAAATTTTTAAAATAGCACTGCAGGTGTAAACATGAGGAAACATAAGACAACAGACCCCTTCGTCAGTCCATGGCATGCTCCTAGTGAAATGAAACGAAGTGGAACAAGCGAGACACCTAAGAATGAATATGCAAAGACGAAATGATCACTGACGGAGGGCTGTAAGGGCCGACTCTAACATTGGCTCCAATGGGGATGGTGGCTCCATGGAGATGCCAAGAACGGCAGATCTCTGGGGGAGTCAGACAGTGCCTTTCATCCATTGGGCGATGGAATCATTATTTCAACTGATAAAACAAACTTTGGACATTTTTATTAACTGCAGATTTGACTAAAGACAGACTGCAATTCGACCAAACTGACATGACTTTAAAACTGACCTAACTTTGAAAATTAAAAGACTGATACAACTAACTTGACAATTTCAAACCAACCAACCTCTATCCCCAGAATTATAGCCTTCGCTCCAGGCCCCAGACTGAAGATGAGAGATCAGTGCACACTTGCAACGAAACAAAAGTAAAATGATATATACAATGACAATGAGATCAGCAACAAGTACTCAGAAATAATATCGCTTCAATAACCGACCATTGATCGGTCCTCCGGGACAATCATCTCCATTCATTTCTTTGAGAAGAAATGCATTCTGACCCCGATACGCTGCAATCTTGAAAGGACCCTTCCACAGATTTTCAAATTTGCCGTGTTTTCCCTTATCTTCATTCCGAGCATCCCATTTCAAAACTACCTCATCCAACTGAAACTTATCTGCTTTCGCCTTTCTGTCGTAGATCTTCTTTATGCGCTCCTGCAACTTGAAAGTATTTTGAAATACCTCCTCTCGTGTCTGCTGTAAATGAATCATCTCATTAATCCTCCGCTGCATAGGATCCTCTTCACTTCCAGCCTCTTGAAGAAATTTGACCACCGGGACAGCAAGTGAAGTAGGAAAAACTGTATCCGTCCCATACACCAACTCGAAAGGAGACATGCCAATAGACTTCTTCTGACTTACCCTATCGGCCCATAATGCATTCACCAACTTTTTGTGCCATGCCTTTTTGTTGATTTCCAACAATTTTTTAATGATATTCACCAAGGATTTATTTGAAGATTCCGCCAAGCCATTTCCTTGCGGATGGTAGGCGGTCGAATGTCCCAAGGTAATATTGTACTTAAAACAAAAATCAACCATCCTCTTAGATTTAAAGGCTGCTGCATTATCTGTGATTATTTTACTAGGACACCCAAAGCGTGACAAAATATTGTTTTCAAGGAAAGAAATAATTACCGCATCAGTGGCCTGTCGAGTGGGAATCGCCTCAATCCACCTTAGTGAAGTAGTCTTGTATTTGTCAAGATCCATCTATCTTGTCAAATCTTTGGTGAAATTTCCAAATAAAATCAATCCCCAACTACTTGGAATGGTGCACTAACTAGGTGGTTTTAAAGGCAAAAATTTGTAGTTTCGCTTCCCTTAGAAAATTTGACACTCATGACAATTTTTAACGACATGAACATCAGAGAAAACAAGAAGATAATAATACCACCTTATGAATCACCCAATCGGCAAGTGGTCTTCCAAAACAAATGACACTCCACGGTCACCTTTGTGAAAATCCTCCAAAACTTTTTGAGCTTCCTCCTCTACTAAACAATTCCATAACATTCCTCCGGGGTCTTTCCAAAGTATGATAAAATTCAAAATGCGAATTTGCATAGGCTCTTAACTTCAATGTTCTCTTGTTCTGGGCATGGAAGCGGTGTGTCGATAGAATTTTGAAGCACATATAAAAATGTCGGCATACGAGAAGAAACAAGAATATGGATACACGAACGGACGCACTTTCTCTTCTTTGTCGGACATGGCAGCAAATCCGTTGTGTCTAGAGCATGCGAAGATTTATTTGACCATGAGCTTAAACGGAGATCCTTGATATTTGATCAGCTTGATTTGGTTTAATCTCGTCATATTCTAATAACGCGGCGATCCACTTTCTCTTTTGGATACTTTTTATTGTAACATCTTCTTCTTTGCGTTGAACATTATCTTGTATGTGAACCACAATATATACCACAAAATCCTTAGCCTTTACAGCGCAAGTGCTTGTTTCTCAATGATAATATACTTCAATTCTCCATCTCTTATGGTCGGCCCGAAGAAAGCAATGGGCTTCTCAACTCCATCCCTTTTTTGCATCAAAACGGTACAGCAATATTGTGCTCGAGAGCGAAAAGAAAATAAGTAAGTCTTGTGTGTGTCATTTTGATTAAAAATAGGAAGTGAGAAAAAAACTATCTTTACCAAATTGAATGACTTTACGCACTCTTCGTCCATCTTACATTGTTCTTTTCTAAGCATGTTCGTGATTTCTCTAGGTGTTACTTGCAAGATTTGGAATGAAACGACGCAGAAAAATTCATTTACCATTAAATATTTGTATTTCTTTCTTGTTCAGAGCTGTTCAATGTTGTGGCTTCAACACGTGGGATCAGCTGAATGCCATCTTTCGATGTAATTAATGAAACTTTAGCTCCCTTCATCCGAGCCGAAAAGGCTCTTCTTGGATTCATCGAAATGTCATATTTTACATAGGAAAACAATTTTCAAATGATACAAATGTTCCTCATAATTGGAAAACACGGTTAAGTCATCAAGGTAAACAACCAAAAACACATCTCATTGCGTAGCCATGTCCATTACCGCTGAAAAGTGTACTTGCATTCTCGCTTGAACGGCATCTGCCGTAATGAAATGTTTGAGGAGTGGTAAACGCGGTCTTATCACGATCATCTTCTTACCAAATACGATTCTCTTTGGTGTCCGTGAGGTAGTGACATCTGATGCTCCAACTGCTACATTGCAATATATGGTCCATTTTTGACGGCGGATGGTGTCTTTTTAATATTCTTATTCAGATTTCTGAAGTCAATACATAAACGGATCTCCACCGCTCTTCTTTCTCACGGGCACCAAGTTTGATATCCAATCTAGAAACCAGATAAACCTGATTCTGTGACATACAACCTATTTACCTCTTTTCGATTGATGGCGGCAACATGGATTGATCCTCCTCAACACCTTGAAAAAACTTGAATTTGGTTTGGAGTGAACCATTTTCAGACAATGTTGTGCTCATATGTTTAGATCTGAATAATAATCCATAAACACATCGAAATGAGAACAACAATTTCTATATTCTGCTCTTACCTTTGGTAATGATGACTTTGACAATTTTACCATCTTGGGATTCTGAAATTTGTCTGATATTTACCTCTTGACACAGCACCCCATTTGGCCTCAATGTAGGTTTACGGGCTACATCATCTTGATCAAACAACTTTCCCAGGAATCAATCCCTTAGGAATGATGTTATCCTTGATTTGCAGCACATCCATTTGGTTTATCTGTATGTATCACTACCATCATCAAATTAAACATCTATGGGTATCTTTAAACTTACCCTTGTTCTGTGAGGGGTCACTAATCCTCATCATCCTCAAAGACTTGCCAACATCGATTGTACGGAACGGTGGGCCGGTGTTTCACATGTATCTCAAACTTGTTGCTGGGTCATTGGATCTTAAGATTGCTTGTACATATGTATGATGTGACAACACCATTTTGTATGCGGGCACACATGTGAAAGTATGATGTAAAATAACTTCAAATGTCCAAAGCGCATTTCGGTAAGCCCTCATGCGAGGATGCTCCTTTGAAAACTCACAGCAACTTGTTTTATCACTAATTCTGAATGCCATATCTGCAATCCTTTTAGCACCGACTTCTTGAGAATCTTAAGGCCGACAATAAGAGCCTCGTATTCCCCGCTTCATTATTTGAACAATCGAATGTGACTTGTGAAGACACACTCTGCATTGTAGAACTCTATGGGGAGCGGAAAATGGACTACGAATCCACACACCAATCCCAGCACCATCGCTGCCCTTTTCATCAAAATCCATGGTCTAAAAGGCCTCTTCATCGTCCTCTAAATGCGTATGCCGGCTTTGTTTTCACATTTTGCTGCCCCATTGTCTTCGGTGATTGCTCCAAAACATCTTGTTTTTCTCTTCTTTCTTTGCAAACTTTACCTAAAATTCTCATTTATTTCGGTATGTCTTCTTTTGAACTAATTGACTTTCTACATCATTAAAACTATCGGCAAGCAACACAAACGACTCTAAATCGGTATGTACATAATTCACGAGATGATTGGTGGCTTCTCTTTGCTGGTTATCATGTATTTCATCTTAAACTCTCGATATAACTTTCTCATTTAATGAAAGTTTGGAATTGTAGCATAAGAGAAATCTAGCTGAAGTGTGCCTTTCAACTTTGAGATCTTGCGAGGGCATCACGAACCGTGGAAGTGTGTAAATAACCACCCTCCATCGAAAACATTCTTGTTGGATTGCAGTCTAAACTTACCACCAAATCTTTATTAGGTCTATACCATACTTTAATAAAATTTGGAATCGAATGAATACAAATCATGATACTCTCTTGTAATGTCTAATCCCAACTTTTCCATGATTGCCTTTGGCATCAGGTATGCGGCACCGAATCGAAACATAGCAATATATATTCATGCAACCTCAAAGCTGATGTAAAAAGGAGGAACATTAACGACGGAGACTCTACATTTAATACGTTTAAAAATCAATTACGGTGATCATCCTCAACATTTGCTGTGTCAATCATTGGATCAAAGTTCATAATTTTAGTGACTTTCTTGACTACGGTATTAGCATTCTTCATAATTTCCGTCCAAAGGAATAGATATTTTCGGTTGGAAATTTGTTTCCAAACCAAATGCGGGGAAACCTTCTCAACCTCTTTAATTGGAACTTCACTTCTTTTTGACCTTATCTTTCACAATGTTTGGTAGGTTACCTTCTCTGATGCACTTTGCCTTGCTGAGGTCAATTGTTTCTTTTCCTCTTCTGTGTGCTTGATCTAATCTTCGGTGCTAAAACTTCTTTTCTTTTGAATGGAATTTATGGGCACATCTCGATTTCTCAATGAGTATTGTTTCCTGCTGGCCGATCCAATGCATTCATATATCCTCTTTGGTATTCATCGACTCTTCTCTAAATCGACGTCTGTTTGTTGGGATGAAATCCTCATCTTTACGAACAAGCTGAACTTTCACCATACTCCTCATCCTCGGTAGTATAAATAGGAAAATCATCGGGAGTGAAGAAATGATTTTGCTCACGCGACCCATCATCATCATCATCAGTCATGACTCTTAAAGTGCAACGAAGGTCTTAATGACTCATTGTTGAAATTGCTGGCTCTTGAGCTCTTTGTTCTGTTGCCAAATTACGAATTATTGTTGTAGCGTATTTAGTTTCGAGCGTATTCCCCGATTTGTCGGGTCATTCTTTAAAACCTTTTCCAACTCACGAGCTAATGCTACATTACGATACCCAGTGTGAAAGGCTCTTCTTTATTGTCCTCTTTTTCTCCGCTTTCTGTCCGTGCTCTTTTATCATTGATTTGCCTCAACACTAACTTACGACCTTACACATATCTTCTAAAGTAGGTGGATCTCTATCTATCTTCGAAGAGATAAGCCATCTCGGATCAAAACTGTCCAGAACTTAAGGAAGGCAGACTTTTCGACGGTCTCAAGTCATACGGAGGTCAGCATTATATATGATAAGATCTAATGATATAATCACAGAGACTCACGAGATTACGTTTGAGGATTTGTATATTAAAATGTCTATGACGGATCCTTTTTTCATCTCCCATCGATCTAGCGCCTGCGGAGTTCGCAATGTATCGATGCTTCTTTGCGGCAAGGCTCTGAACCATTTCTTGCCTCTCACTCAAGGTTTACACCCCAAAAAGCCTCATACTCACATTCTCTTCATCAATCTCAGAGCTTGATCAAAGAAATACATACATATTATTCATCTTGTTGTGCGGGGAAGTACGTAGTGCCATCAAATTTTGGGATCCCGCTGCGATGAGTACGGGCATATCATTCAGCTGCTGTGGCACCTGGTGCAAAACGAGCGACCATAGCTCTTGGGTGGATTGAAGACATCCCTGGTGTCGAGGAGACACGGAGGAGTGGGGCTTGATGAGTGCGAGATGTATTCAATGGAGACGGAGGAGAAATTACTGCTGTGATTCTTGATCAGCAAGCTCGGAGGCTGAGCTTGGAATGGTAAGGATGAGGAGGCTGGAGGCAGGATGCGTCGAACTTGATACAGACCTTCGGATGGTCAGGCCTTGAAGCGGGGTCGGTAAACTCAAGAGTGTTAGTATCCCCAGCTGAAGACTTTGGCGTGTCTATCAGTGTTAACGACAATCTATATTGAAAATCTTGGTATGATGGATACGGAACTAATCTTGACAATTCGGTTTCGGAAAAAATTCTGAAACAAGGATGTTCATGCATGCATCAAAAGGATTTCATCAACATATATGATTTTCACGGAATGGGGATACGGAATCAGGTAAGCACTCTGAACTCCAAAACTCAATTGGCTTTCTCTTTCGAACTTTCTTGACTTTCTTGTTTTCTAAGGGTCCTCGGAATCTGATTTGGATTTTCGAATATTGTTGGTGGATCGAGTCGAGTTCGCCTATTCCTTCTTGAAGCCGGTGTATTGATTTCTAGGGAAAAATTTCAAGGAACACGGTCAGTGATATGACCTTCCGACTTCTGGGAAGTCGATCAACAGATGCAGAACGAATAAGTATCACGGGGTGATTTACAAATCCAAGTACGCACACACAAAACTTACGGAATCTGGTAGACGAGCGTTTATCTACTTCAAAACATACATAACAAAAGCGTTCGAAAGCTACACGGCGTGACAGACTCCGTCTAAGACTCGTGGAACAAACACATCAAAAAGCAAGCCATTGAGATTATCCCAGTATGGTCGCCACTATGTTAACTCCAAATCTACCTCGGGGAATTTGAAATGGTAAAACTCGAGGCTACAGCAAACCACGCTCGGCCTACAGTAGCTGGCCCTACGAGGGACGGGAGAGGAATCTCTGATCAATCTCGAGAAAACCAACAATGGAAATGTGAGATGACACAATAGGCCCGATTTTAGGCTAGTAAAGAATAGGTATGTTTGATTTTTGGTTTTTGAGTTTTTGTTTGAGGCAATGGAAAACAAGTTTTAGGTCGGGGATGGAGTCGGACGCACGAGTTCAAGGCCGGGGCGAGGTAGGTAGTGATCTTGATACTTTAAATTGGATTTATGGATAGATTGAGCCGACGAGGAGCTGAAGGGCAAAGAAGAACTTGGATCCTCTCAGCAGTGAAAACATATAGAACTAGCGAATTCAGGCTGAAAACGCGTAAACAATGGTTCAACCTTAATCACTCATTCAATTTAGTTCGAAGCATATGAAAGGATGGCATACCATTTAAACATGAAGGAAACTTACAGTAAACAAAGGAAAACACCATCAAGAACAGAACACCACAAGGATCAACAAGTGTATGAAAACCCCGATCTTTCCTTAGCCAAAATATGAAAAATATGTGCCATTAACGTTATCAAAAATATCCCAAAGAGTCAACTTTGTAGAATGCCTGGAAGTACAATATATAGATCACTCTAACCTTTACCTCTAGGGTCAATTCCCTCTTGAGGATCAGTTTCAACCAATTAATCATGGAACTACAATCTCGGCGGTAACAACTTGCCTCTAAAAAGTGGCTTGATCCATTACATGATTTTTTACTCATTTGGGTGAATACTCTGAAGAGATAAAAACAAGCCAGGAATACACACATATCAAACATGAATTTACATCATAAAAACCCAAAAATTCTATCCATAAGCAAAACTGGTCCATAATAGGCGAAATGCGAGAACACATGAGGTGAAAATTCGGAAAAATTTGCAGGTGGGTCGCTCTCGGGCTTGTGGTGGGTCGCTCATGTTCCAGGCTGAATTTGAGGTAGTTCCCGGCATCCAAATTGAGCTCATGATAGCTCGTTGGAAAGCCCTGGATGTCTAATTTCCAACCCAAGTGGAATTTCGGAATTTTGAGTTGATTTGACCCTCCAAAACCTCATTCTCCCAGAGGTACTCCCTGCTGGTGCAAAAGGTGGCAGCAAGGTGGTTTTCATGGTGTTTTTGAGCTGTTTGACCATCCAGATTTTGTTGAAATTCTAAGTTGACTTCAGAGGATGCATAATTAACCATGAAAAATCCAAAAATGTAAAAATCTCCTCCAGCAAGTGTCCCAAAAAAAAGTGAGCGCATGAGCGCGCGACCCACGTAGCTGCAAAACCTGTTTTTTAGACCAAAAATTTGAAAATGACAAAATTTTCTCCGAATTTGCCCAAATTCGGAGCGGAGGTCCTCCATCATGTTTCTTGCCCAGTCAATGAAGCCTCGGCCAAAATCCGAAGTGGATTAGGCCTTTTCCGCCGTTGAAGTGCCTTGCGCAACCTCCTCTTCATGATCTTCATCCTCGCTTTGCAAACATGCACGCGAGCCCAGTAATGGCCTTTCATGTGGCGAAGCATGTCTTTGTCTCGGTTGGCCTTCGCCAATAGCTTCTCTAGATGTATATTTACCCGAGTGAGTACAGTATCTCGGTCAGCTGGTGTCATGTCACCGGGCCTCTTTCGATTCCACTGCCTATCCTCACGGATTTGGCGCACCTCATAAAATGTGAGCTCATCCTCGAGCTGTTTGTTGCGCTGCTCCAAATAGTTAATCACCCACTGAGCCTTCTGCAATTGGTCTTTCAGCTGGTCATTCTCGGCCCTTTGCTCCTGGATGACTTCCCTCGGCTTCGAGCTAGGAGAGCCCGTATCAACATCAATGACTGTCATATCGGTGTCCCGGCCTCCTGATGGGCCCTCATCATGCATGGGCCTCTTGCCCCTGTCTTGTACCTGTACCTGCACTGAAGAAGAAGGCGAGACCCTTTCCACATCATGTGGAGATAATACTCGCCGTGTCGATGAAGTCGGCAAGACCCCTTCCACCTCACGTGGAGATAGTACTCGCCGTGTCGCTGCAAATAAGGCCCTGTGGCCTCGCTGATATGTCTGAACCAAAGGAGTGTTGATATGCTCAACCTCAAGCATGTCCGGCTGGTGTGAAGGCTCTCCTGCATCATGAACTGTCTCGAGAAGCGGCTGTGGCACTCTGAAAAAGTCTCTAGAAATGAAATCCTCCCAAGTGATGCCCTGCTCTGCCAACTGATGTGACACCATGATCTTGATCAAAGCGAAATGATATATACTCCTGTACTGCTGCACTGGGCTCATATTCTTCTGTACAAACATCACCATCCTCTCTATGTTGCGGTGTATGAAATACGGAATATTCATCATACGTACCCTTGTGAAGTGCATCGACAAACGAATATGGTACGCGAAAAGACGAGCATACCTGCCCTCACAACTAAAATACTGAATGATGAGCCTCATCAGCGGTGCATGCTCATCTCTCAAGAATCTGAATGGAAAAACTCTGCTCAAGTAAGCCATATATCCAGTTTTAATGTATGGCTCATAGTGAAATTTCTCTAAATGCTGACCCTTGTTCCATTCCTCGCCCATGTTTGGTATACCAGTGGCTTGAGCAATAGTCAAGGGTGATACAATGAAATCAACCCCAGCAAGGCTTACCCGACCATCCCGTAAATGAAGAACAAACAGACGGGCCAATTCACGATGAGGTCGGGTTTGTGCAACCATCTCACAAAATCTGAAACATGACAAATATCGAAAACAATCCATAGCTAATGGACATGCCTGCAACCGAACCAAAGAAGTTGGCTCCTCTCTGCGATGATCACCACTTCTATGATCTCTGCGGGACCCCCGTGGCACATTACCTTCAGTCACCGAATCACTGCCTGACCCTAACTCATATTCTGACTCTGTCTCCGACATGGCTCTGACCAAGCTTTTGGCACTATGTATACTGTTTGAAGGCCAGTTGAATCGATTCCAAGCAAGACTGGGTGCTCAGAATGAACTTTCGAACTTCTGTGTTTGCGTGGGTCGCTCACCTCCTACGTGGGTCGCTCGGCCCAGGTGGGTCGCGCCCCTTGCAACTTCACACTGCTGAAATGACCTACGTGGGTCGCTCTGCCCAGGTGGGTCGCTCGCGCCCAGGTGGGTCGCTCGAGCCCCAAAACCCTTCAACGCTGCTCAAAACTTTGAAATCGGCCCTCCAACTACAAATCACGACTTTGGATGCTGTGGATTGGTGAAAATGACATTGGTTTGGCTTTTATATATGATACAAATATCCTCCACAATCAGATTTTGTTTCAAATCTAATTTGAAAACCCATATCACAATGTTTTTGAAATTTCACCTTTGGCTTTTTAAATACAATCTTCTTTGGCTTTTCTGAGGTCGATTTTAATGATTTTGCTGTCTTCTTGCAGGGATATGGCAACTTAGCTAAGGCAAAGACCAGGGGTCTGCTTTTGACAATGTCTTCTTGGCGGAATAATTACAATTTATTACAAAAATAATAATGAACAATTTCTAGTTCCAAAACAGAGTTTTGGACTAGAAATATTTTTTTTAAAATGCTGATGATAATAAAACAAAAAATCACAATATGCAGAACTTTCCTCACCTTGCAGGCTTTATGACTGGTATATAAATGACTCAAAAACCCTAGACACTAGGACCAAAGACACTTATTGACATTTTTTAATGACCAGAAATGAAATGACAATGACTATGAATGATTTTTTGAGGAAAATTTTTAAATAGCGCTGCAGGTATAAACATGAGGAAACATAAGATGACAGACCCCTTCGTCAGTCCATGGCATGCTCCTAGTGAAATGCAACGAAGTGGAACAAGCGAGACACCTAACAATGAATATGCAAAAGACGAAATGATCACTGACGGAGGGCTACAAAGGCCAGCTACGCGAGCAATGAAATTTGGATTCTCGGTGGGGTTTTGAGCAATGGGGCCAGCTTGTTGGCCTTCTTTTTCCTCCCTCCGGATCTTTCTTATCTTCGGTTCTTTTTCGAATCCTAATTTGTTGTAGCTGGGTTATCGTATTCGACAATTTATTCGTTCATCGCAACTTTTTAATTTCAGTGTTCCTTCGAAGGAACAACGATCTTGTCTTCCATTTGGATCATGACCAGTTGCTAAATCTTCCTCTTGGGGTTCTTCCTCACTATCTTCTGGTTCTTTTTCAGAATCCTAATTTGTTGTCTGAGCTGGGTTATCGTATTCAACAATTTATTCCGTTCCCTCTGCAACTTCTTAATTTCCAATGTTTCATTCGAAGGAACAGCAGTCTGTCTGCTACGGACTGGATCATGACTAGTTGCTAAATCTTCCTCTTGGGGTTCTTCTTCACTGCTCTGCTCTGGCTGTTCTGGGGTAGGAGCCTCGACTGGTTCTGTCTCTGCTGTTTCTGCTCCTACTCCTTCTAGAATTTCCTCTTGTGACATGGGAGCAGATTGTTCCCGTTCAGTATTTTCCTCCTCTTCATCATGAACAGGCATGTTCTCTTCCTGGGGTTTGTCGTGGGGGCCCTCTGAACTAGAAGGTTGACCATACTTACTCATATTGGCTAGGACTGCGGCCAAGTCATCATCTCCCAGTAGGTCTTGTAATGGGCTATCCTCCTGCTGTCCCATTTCTTCCTCCTGTTCAGTTTCTACTTCTATTTCTATTCCCGAAGGCTCGACTGCTTCTTCTTCGGGTTGCTCATCTTCAATTATCACTGGTTGGCTGGTACTTCCCTGAAGCTTTTCCAGCCTTCCTCTTATCCGAGCCAACCGGGCTGATTTTCTGGGCTTATTTATGCTTCCTCTCATCTGAGCTAACCGAGCTAATTTTCTGGGTTCCTCTGGTTGCTCGGGTGAATCAATGGCATGCTTACGCTTTGCCGATTCTTGATGTAACTCTGGTTGTTCTGATGTACTAGCAACGTTTTCTCCGCGTTTTTCCGGACACTCCGGTGTGCTTATAGAATGTCTGCATTTTGGGGATGGTTCTGTCAATCCCCCCTCAATTTGTGCAATCAGCTCTTCCCAGCTGCTCTGCTGCTGGTTGAGACCATAACTAACAACTAGTCGTATCAACCCATGGTGACTAACGATTGACTCTACGTGTTGTGCCTTTTTCATACTTTGTGCAGCATCATGCAGTAAGGAGTTCAGGAGTGCGGGTAAATTCACAGAGCATCTCTGCTTTAAAACGGCTAAAAGTTTAAGGTGTCGTGGTCTTACCACGTCTTTTCTTCCTTCGCAGGTAATGTAACTGTGCACCGTTCTTGCTAGCTCCGTCCAGGGTTCACCTAGGGTTGCTGGCAGAACTCCCTTCCATTTAATTGTCAAATTCTGGCCTTCGTCCTGGAACAGTTCCATGACCTTCTGTAATCGTTCCTTTTTTAATGTCCATACCGGTCCGGTGGCTGGTAGTCCTGAAACTTCTGCAATTATGTCATCAGTAACCGCTATCCGCTTCCCTCTTACTATGGAGTGATCATCTTGTAGGTTCTGCAAGAATTCCATCGCCACTGTTTCGTTGGACTCCTGTAGGCGATTGAAATAATTCAACCATCCTGCTCTTTCCAGGATCTCCCGGGCAGCAGCAGATATCGTCAACTGTTGAGGCTCGCTTCGAATTGCTCTTACTCCCATAGTTTCACTATAGATTCTAAATGGAACGGCAAGTACGTTTTCTGTATGAAACACAGCAAGGTTTCGAAAAAACACAGAGTATGCAACAGTGCAACAGAAAGTAACTTGTGACAAAAATAGAAATGCCATGCCGTTAAACCATGCCAAACCATCGTATGCTAGCTTTCCCGAATGGTGAACTGACACGTAATTCAGGGAATGATGAGGTGAACCTCCCCCCCCGCAATGTGATAGGCTGTCCCAGCCGGCAAATAAAGGAGCGGCACCTGGTCTGTAATCACGTCAGAAAGGAACAGCATATGGAATTATGCCATGTTGAAAAAGGACAACAGATTACCGAAATCGAGGCGGAGAATGGATCGCGTGTTATATAAGAGGCTGCTGTGTTATGATTTGAGGCTGATGGATAGAGCATGTATCGTACTTGCCAATCTCAAGTGGTCATGGTCACTTCCGTTGCCATGATTGGTAATGATAAATGTTCATGCGATATATAAATCGGGAAATGACATATGATTAGTTCCTAGGATATAAGAAACAAAAGAGTATTAGTATCTTACCCATTGGAGTAAGCAAGGTAACTTCAATACCATTAACAGTACTCTGCTGCCAACAGGTGTCCATAACCTTGGCAGAGTTGTTTTTTTACCCTCGGAACCATAATCCTTTGTGTATACTTAGGAATGTTGTTATATCAAAATGTAGACCATTATGCTGGCTTGGTGACCAGTTAACCATAATGCCATTCACGAGGAAAGAGTGAAACGTGGGCAGGCCGGCTCGTGATGAGACCTCCTATTCCAAGGTTTGTTTATTTGATATACCTTTTGGACCATATCCCTGGTGTGGTGGCCAGAATGGGAATGCCACTTCACTTCCATCCTCATGATCATGGTAGGCTGGCTCTCGATGAGACCCCCTATCCTGCATTTGACAGTTCACATATTTTTCTTTTTCATAGAATACTTTTCCTTATTTATACACAAAGGGTGGTTCAACACTCCTTAAGAGTAGGAATGGTGGAAGAAGTCTTATTATCTCAATAGGAAGATATAAACTCTTTGCTCTTATTCCCAAGTACTAATAAATTTTTTTAAGGGAATCAGCATGATAAAGATAACCAATCAGGGAAAAATTAGTAAAACCATGTCAACAAAAGGTAAGAAATAAGTATGTCCTTCCATTTGTCCTCTTACTAATGCAGAGCCTTATAGATATAGCGATTTATGGTTTGCATATTTCGGTATGTTGTGATTTTATATGTCATTGCACAAATACATAGCTGTATCTTAAAGACTAGAAAGAAGACGGGCAAGAAGCATCCTCATTTTAGATCAGCAAAAGAATAAGTTGTTTCACAAGGAGAGCAGAAGTATGCGAGTGGTGTTCCTTTGAAAAAGAAACAACGACGGATGAAAAAAAACAGCAAAAATGCAAATTCCGTTCCTTTGGGAAAAAGGAACAGCAAAAATAAAAATACTATAAAAACACTCAAAATGCCATTCCTTTGAAAAAGGAACAACAACAATAAAAGAATGTTGTTTCTTTGAAGAAAAAGAACAGTAGTAACCAAAAGGAACAGCGAAAAATGTAACAATGCCATTCCTTTGAAAAAGGAACAACAGAGATCGCGAATGCTGTTCCTTTAGAAAAGGAACAGCAAAACAAGCAAAAAGCAACATATAAAAAAAACACGCATATGCTATTAGAAGAGCAAAAATCGAATTTTGTAAAAGAAAAAGGAACATCAAAAAAATGACAAGAAAATATTTAATTCAAACTTATGTACAATAACCACTCAAAAAAAACAAGAACTTATGTACAAATTGCAAAAATAAATGAACCCTTAATGAATCACAGGTGAGGAAGATTTCTCTTCCTCTCCTAAGATCTCCATATCAGTGTCTCGGCGTAGCTGCTGACAGAAGGATTCCCGAGTGAGTGGTTTACGATAGAGACGGACTCGGTGGCCATTTACTTTGAATGCATATCCAGAACCGTCAATGGTGATTAGAGTAAGGGTTCCATTGTCATGCACCTTCTGGATTTCGTATGGTCCCAACCATCGAGTCTGAAGTTTTCCAGGGAAGTCCTGAAACCGGGAATCGTATAACAGAGCCCAGTCTCCCTCGTGGAAGACTTTGTTTTTGATGAGCGCATCATGCCATTTGGCTCGCTGCTGTTGAATTAATGCTGTATTTTGTAGTGCAGAGAGCCGAATTTCGTCTAATTCATTGATCTGTTGTAGTCGATTGAGTTGTGCCTCCGTTAAGTCTAGGCCAACTTCCTGTGCTGTACGCAGTGTTTGGATTTCGAATTCTATGGGAAAAATAGGTTGTTTTCCAAACACTAGTTGATAATGTGAGTAACCAGTGGTGCTCCTCCATGTGGTTCGATAGGCCCAGAGTGCTTCAGGTAGTCGGGTAGCCCAGTCACGCCTATGTGATGCAATAGTTTTCGTTAGGATTGATTCTATTATCTTATTGCTACTTTCTACCTGCCCATTCGCCTGTGGGTGATATGTAGTAGTGATCTTATGCTGGACATGATAATTGTTAAGTGTTGCAGCTAATTTATGCCCAACAAATTGTGGTCCTCCATCTGTAATTATTTCCCTAGGAAGGCCATAACGAACAAATAGAAGGAACAGGAACTGTATGACAGAGTCCTCTGTGTCTTTTGGCAATGCTTCTACCTCAACCCATTTGGTGACATATTCTGTTGCCACCAAAATATATGTTTTCTGATTTGATGAAGGGTTGATGGGTCCAACGAAATCCAGAGCCCACCGCTCGAATGGTTCGATGACTAACTGTGGTTTCAGAGGCATCTCATCAGCTTGACCAGGTCGTCCTGCTCGCTGGCAACTGTCAAAGGCTTGGACAAACTTCTTTGCATCTTTGAAGATCATAGGCCAGTAATATCATGTCTGCAATACTTTATGTCCGGTTCTACGCTCAGCGAAGTGCCCCCCACACGGTCCATCGTGACAAGCTTTTAGGATGTCAAAGATTTCATCCTCTCTAACACATCGCCTGATATGCATGTCTGCTCCTGTGTGAAACAAATAGCCTCCAATCCACGAAAATCGAGAACTTTTCTGAATGACCTGCTTGCGCTCATTCGGAGTTAAATGTTTTGGTAATTTTCCTACTGCGAGGTAGTTGGCAACATCAGCATACCAGGGTGTTTTAACGGCAACAGAAAACAGGTGCTCATCCGGAAATTGATCTTCCACTGCTGCTGCATCGCTTGATTTTGGTATTCTCGAAAAAAAATCGGCTACAGGGTTTTCTTTGCCAGGCCGGTCCTTGATTGTGATGTCGAATTCCTGCAATAAGATTAACCATCGAGTTACTCTGGCATTTGTGACAGGCTTATTTGCTAAATATTTTATAGCAGAATGGTCTGTATACAAGATAACAGGATAGCCTGTAATATAATGTCTAAATTTATTGACAGCATGTATTACGGCTAGGAATTCTTTTTCAGTAACAGTGTAATTCAATTCAGCAGGGGATAAATTCTTGCTAATGTAATAGATGGCATATGGTTTTTTATCCTCTTCCTGCCCAAGGACTGCGCCAATGGCTGTATCTGAGGCATCAGATGATATCTGGAATGGTAGGTCCCAGTTTGGTCCTCGAAGGACTGGGGCTGTGGATACCAGCTTCTTTAGATCCTCGAAAGCACGGTCACATTTGTCTGTCCAAAGAAAATCAACGTTACTAGTTAGTGCATATAACGGAGCAGAAATGTGTGAATAATGCTCTATGAATCGTCTATAATAACCTGAAAATCCAAGAAAGCTGCGTACCTCTGTTTGAGTAGTAGGAGTGGGAATAAGCAAAAGTATTTGGATTTTGGCCGGGTCTACCTGAATGCCGGCTGCTGAGACATAGTGTCCTAGGATAATTCCTTCAGTCATCATCAAGAAACATTTTTCATTGCTTAAGCAAAGCCTGGTGACAATGCAGCGTTGTAGGACTTTCTCCAGGGTGTCTAGAGCTGGATCAAAATCATCTCCATATGGTGTAAATTCATCCATGTAAACTTCAAGTCCATCATTTATTAAATCTGCAAAAATGCTAAGGATGGCCCTTTGAAATGTGGCAGGAGCATTACATAGGCCAAAAGGTAGAACTCGATAGGCAAATGTTCCCCAGGGACAAGTAAAGGTAGTTTTATCCTGGTCTTCAGGGGCAATCTGAATCTGATTGTATCCACTAAAGCCATCCAGGAAAGAAAAGAACTTCTTCCCTGCTAAAGTATCTAATACTTGATCTATGAAAGGAAGAGGAAAATGATCTTTTTGTGTTGCCTTGTTTAGTTCCCTATAATCCACACAAATTCTCCATTTCTCGTTCTTCTTTGGTACTACCACAAGTGGAGAGACCCATTTACTATCAGAAATAGGGTAGATAAAATTCACATCTAAAAGCTTCTGAAGTTCAGTTTTTATGACATCTTTTAGATGGGGATTAAGTCTCCTTTGCGGCTGACGCACAGGTCTGGCATCTTTTTCTATATAAATGTGGTGTGTAAATAACTGGGGATCGATTCCTTTCATATCAGGGTAATCCCATGCAAATGCTTCTTGATATTTTGTTAACAGATGGATGAGATTTGTTTCTTGTTCAGGTGTGAGATTAGCATTGATGTTTAAAGTTTTCCCCGGTGCAATTTCCACAGTTTTACTATTTGCAACAGAAGTAACAGGTATCGTTTGGTCATGAATATCTTTCAGGGGATCTTCTTCCAATTCATTATCAAATGATGCTTCTATCATGTGACACTGTATGCGAGGTTCAGTTTGAGTAATGAAATTATTAATGGCATCGTCTTCTGTTTGATCTTTAAAATCGAGTGCCTCTTGTATAGTTAATGGAGATCTGATGTTATCAGTAAGGTATGATACAGGGTGTTTATTAGTTTTAATCATTGTGACACTTGGGTGCGCTGGAGGATATAGAACTAAATTTTTGCTATTCGGTCCTCTGGTTATGGTCATATTTCCCTGCCGACAGCCAATGTAGGCATCGGCAGTGGCAAGCCAAGGCCTACCTAAAATTAGCGGATGTCCATCAAGTCGGGTTTTTGGATTAATTATCAGGAAATCGGTTGGATACTCCCAGGATTCTACAGAGACCATGACATCATGTAGAGTACCTTCTGGTCTAACCACAGATCGGTCAGCCAATTCTAACAGAGTGGAGGTGGGTTCTACAGATGTAATGCCGAGCTTTTGGCAAGTTGTGGTTGTTAAAATATTAATTGCAGCCCCTAGATCAACTAAGGCATTAGGCAGGGTCTGACCATAAATTTGAACAGTTATAATTGGGTTCCCGGGGTCTTCATATTTAAGGGGTGTTTCTCTTCCAGACAATAGGTCAGATAAGGTACCGACTACTTGGACTCTTGTATTATTTGTTATATTCCTCCTTGGTTTCTTTATGCACAATTCTTTTATAGTTTTTGCGTATATGGGAATGTCTTGAATGGCTTGGAGGAATGGAATTTTTATGTACAGATTTTGTAATTCTCCCAGAATGTCAAAGTCAGGATATTGTATGGATTGAGGTATGGCTAATCGTTCTGGGAACGGAGGAGAGGATGTGGTTGCTTGATTATGAGTTTGTTGCTTATTTACATCCTCTTGTTGTAACTGATGTTCTCTTGGTAACTGATCTTCAATATGAATTGTTTTATCTCCCTCAGTTTCAATTATACGTCCAGATCTTAACTGAAGGTCATTGCACTCCCTCAGGTCGGGTCCTATTTCTGGTGATTCTATGATTTGGATAGATTGGACCTGCCTGTTATTTGGATTGGGATCGGGTTGGGCTGGGAGTTGCGGTCTCAGGTTAGACTGGGGATTTTGTTGTAAAGCTGGCAGAGTAGGTTGAGGGAGCGGAATAGTTCCAGCTGGGTGGTACATCGGTCTTTGCCAGCTTGTCTGCCAGGGTGAACTTTGTTAAGTAGAGGGAGTCCACTGTGAAGGGTATGGACCATTTTGCCAATATGGTGGAGTATAAGGGAAATTCGGCCAACCAGTTTGGCTTGTTTGATTCAGCCATGAATTTGAAGAAGGAAATGATTGTGGTGACCAGTTTGTAAATGGGGGTTGAGATTGATTTTGCCACATACCATATTGTTGAGCATTATATTGTGGGTTTTGAAAGAAAGAGGTTGGGTCCGGAAACATACCAGTTTGTCTCGGCTGCCACGGGCGGCGCTGGTTGATCAAATTCACCGATTCTGGTTCCTCTTCTGCTTCCTTATATACCGCTTTCAATCCAGGAAGTGAGGGGCAGCTCTCCGTAAGGTGATCTTTTGTACAGATGGCGCATGTTTGGACTTTATCCAATGGACACTCCTTGTGGCTATGTTTTTTTCTGCATCGGGGGCAGAAGATTGCCAAATTCTGTTCTGCCTCCAGCTGCTTTTGTTTAGCCTGCACAATATCAAGTTGTGTAGTTAGTGTCCCCATAATATCGGTTTTAAAATTTTCTAATAAATTTCCAATTTCTGCACGTGTTACTCCTTCTGCCGATACTTTATTATCTCTTGCAAACCGATCATATTCTGTCGGTTTTATTCTTGTGCTGCCTCTCGAACTCCTGATACATAAGTCAAGGATGTCAGTAAAATTCTCTTGATAAATATCCCCTTTGCCCATAATGTTTAATGTTTCAATACATTGTTCCTTCATGCCTCTCATTAATGCAGTTTTTAACACATTATCAGGTAAAGGTAGCGATGCATAAGGAGATCTTTGTAGATTATACTGAAAACGTTCCACATACTCCTCTAATGTTTCATTTGGTCTGGCTTTCATTTGAAATATTTTGTCTTTTAATTCTCTAGACCTACAATAATCCTGGTATTTCTTTAAGAAGGATTCTTTCATTTGATCCCAATTGTTGATGACCCCGCCACCTAGCCCCATAAACCATCTTAAAGCAGCCCCTTTCAATGTAGAGGGAAATAATTTCAATTTTTGGGGATCGGTGGTGTAATCGTACCCCCTACATAACACATCGAATTCGAATAAGAATGCATCCGGATCTTCTGATGTAAGTCCGTGAAATGTAGGGATATGCTGAAGAGGGATAGCTTTCATGGGTGCATTTGCTGCAGAATCCACTATAGGATATTGTAATGTAGAGGTTTGAGTATTTGGCTGGTTTTGAGCATTAGGTTGGTTTTGAGCCATGGGATCGAATATATGCCAGTAACCTTTTGGGATATCTAGGAGGGTATTCCTAGGTTGAGTGGGAACGGCTTTGACAGGGATCTTTTTAATAGCGCTTCCTTTATCTGGAATAATGGGAATACCAGGTGTCTGAGGAGATTGAGTTCCTTCAACAATGATTTTCGCAGCACTCCCCTTATCTGGGCTATCTAAAGGTTGATTTGTTTCAATAGGGGATTTTGGTTCCTTGGTTTCCCCTGTTTCTCCTTCTCCCTCACAAAAGTTACTAGAGTTCCCTTCCTGCAATAATTCTGGAGTAGAATTTTCAATTTCTTGAAAGTCCTGCTCTTTAGTTTGACTATGCACCTCAGCGCAGGCTACAGATGGTGATCCTGTGGCCTGAAGGGAACTAGTAGGCGGCTTAGAAATGTTTTTCTTGAGGCCTACTGATGGCTGAGATTTTGTTTTCTTATAGATTTCGTCTATGAAGGTCGTTCGGCCAAGGGTCACCGGCCCCTTAGCTTTTTCAGGCTTGGATGGGGGTTTGATATTCTTTTCTGGTCTTTTCTGCTTAGTCATGCACTCAAAAAATGAACTACCAACTTCTATTCAAACAAAGCAAAAACAAATCTGTTAGGAAAGCGGATAGTGGAGCAGGCCTTTTACATGCTCCGCACGTAGGTTCTTACCTTCCGTTTTAGGATCCAACTCCTCCCTAGCAGGCTCGTACACTACTCTGAAAAAGACAAATGGCTACACTCTTTCCCCGGCAACGGCGCCAAAATGTGGAGCTATAAAAAGGGTCTCTTTCACCTCTAATTACCTCACATTAATATGTCAATCCGGGAGTGTTTTGTTATTACAAAGAGTGACTCAATCCGAGGCTATCATTTGTCAGAGTAATGCTAGTAGTACAGTGCTTAAGAAATACAAGAGTAAACGGATGCTTGTCTATAACTAAATTACTTCAAAGAATAAATCACACACTCAGAAAACTCAACAGTTTATCAGTCAAGGGTGCGGCAGTGATAACCCATCCCTTCGGAAACTGATGGAAAAGAAACTAGAGCATGGACCATGATCCTGGGAGCTAGACAGTAACTGCCACTGCTCACTACAGCCTTAGATCATCTCTCACACCAAACCAACAACTGTAAGGAAATGGAACAGCAAAGCGAATAAAGGATTGAACAACAATTCTGGAATGGAACAGCAACTCTAAAATGGAACAGAAATTGAATAACTAAGTCCCGCGGGTTGTAACCAAACTTAATCTATTCAAATACTCTCTTTGCAATCGAATAACATTCTTTTACTTCTAAAGGCAATTCACACAAATCATATTAATGGAACAGCAACAACAATTAGTGACTTATGGAACAATACTGATTCATTAGAAACACACACAACACGGACGTTAATATGACAGCTCTGTAACATAACAGTAAGAACATGTAATGAACTCTTGAAAGGATTAATAACTTAATGCGGAGTCAACACACGATTCTATCTGCAAAAACTTCAATGATTCAATCTTTAACAGAACATGTAATATGAACTTGTAAAACATACCAAATTAACAAATAACAATGATAAACAAACCACACAGAAGTAAAGTCGTAATGGTACAGAAGCAAGTGTCCTTCGGGGCCGGGCCCTTAGCCTCCAAGGATACACCGCTTGAAGTTAATCCAGTCGCAGAGATGAAATCATCACCAAACTTTCATTAATGCATCGGTCAAAAATACATTGAACCAGTCTTCAACGAAACTTAATAATCAAAGCTGATGTTTTACAGAAATTACATAAAAGCGTATTCTTCATCTCTATATCTCCCTATATATTAAACTAACAGTGCTGTCTCTTTATATAAAGACGACGGCAGAGATGTCCAAGTGACAAGGTAAATAAAGCAGCGATCCCTCAGGATCGAAGATCCCGAGGGATTCGCCAAACTGTTAACTCTTCATCCTGTCTTTTCTTTTGCGCTGAGCTGGTGTCCTCTCCTTCTTTTCCGAGCCGATTTGATTTGATCTGTTTACCTTTGTTTGCGTTCGGTTCTCGTCCAGAGGGACAGCAGTTATCTCGACTTTGTCTTTCCCTTTTGAACGGAAATTCCTCGTTTTCTCCTTTTCCTGTATAGAAAATAACCATTATCAGTGGCTAAGTCTTGCATAGCAATTCTCACATGTTTTGTTATAGTTCCTTATTAATTCCCAAATTCATGACACAAAAATGCTTTCAGGGTTGTCAACTATTGCAGGAGGATTTGGGTCAGGATGAGATCAGGTACAAATTCTTCTAGAAGCCACAACTTTAGACCCAAAAATCAGAAAGGTTGAGAGTTTATGACAGTCTTAAAGGACTAACCAATTTGTGAAAGAAATACTTAATCTACAAAGTATTCTTGATTGGGTATTGTTGGTGTTAAATGGTAAAATAAGTTTCCCAGTGGAGTCTATGGAAAACTAGTGGAGTCAGCAGGCCTACTGAAAACCAGTGGAGTCACCAGGTGGAGGATTTTTGCTTGTTTTATGGCTAGTTGTTGTCCACCATTAGTAACCAGATACCATTCTTGGGTAACACTTGATTCATCTAAGTTTAAAATTAGGTTTTCTGAGTTTTTTTGAGTTTATTTTTTGGTGTTTATTACTCAGTATTCCCCAGTATGGTCGCCACTATGTTGGCTCCCCGTGATTTGCAAGATTGGCAAGAACAAACTCTGCAGGGAACCACATCAGAACCACTTTGGAATCCTAGGACCTAGCCTTCTTGGACTCAAAGAGGGACCTCTCTATGTAATTGTTTATAGATGATATGTCTTTGTGCTTTTGTCTATGATGTTAGGCTAGTTATGAAGTTCTAAGGACTTGTTTTTTTTTATTGATTGATTAATAGGTTGATAGCTCAAATGGTGTGATTAATTGAAGGAATGTTTCAGCTGAATAGATAGAACGTGATAAATATTAATCCATTGGGCTATGGATTGATAAAAGGATTTAATTGTTCATCAACTCTACGGGGTTTTTCATAGGGAAATCTAATTATATCAAGTGGATATCTTAGATTAGATGTGATATGAAATGAAAATAAGTTGTTAGGGAAAAAAACTAAAAGTCAGTTAAGAATATTTTAACTCTACTTCAAAAAGAAAATCCTTTTAGTAACAGTTTGAGGCAAACCAAAGGATAAGGCATACCATAGACTTCTTTGGCCAGACTTTAATAAGAAAACCTTTAAGACAACAATCCAGCAAGCCTAGAATTACTTTCAGACAAATAAAAAATTTAAGATAATAGTTAGTGCAGCTAAAAGGCAAGCTAAACCTATCTTCTTTAACTAAACACTCTAAAGACCTTCAAAGCAACAATTTGAGGCAGACCAGAGGACAGGGCACACCATATAATTCCCTGGTTTAGACTCTACTAAGTATACTTCAAATAAAGGCCTTAAAAACAATATTTCAAGCTACATGAAAGGATATGGCTTACCATATACTTCTTTGGCATGACTCTATTAAATCATTTCCAAGACAACAAGCTAGGTGGAACCAGAGAGCAACTAAGAATTCTCCAATCAGGCCTTGCAGAAGAAAACATTGGGATAAAGAATGCAGATAGAAATAGGGTGCCAAGACAAAATATCCTACTCTAAAATTTCTCTTCTTTTATCAGAGAAATAATAGATAGAATGGAAAACAGAAGGAAAACAATGACAAAGAAGGAAAACTTCACCATTAACATAGCTCAAGAATCCTGTGAACGTGCTTGTATTACTGATGTTCAAGACAGTTACATTACTCCTAGTACAATAGATCTCTACAACTCAGAGCATTCTCAAATCCAGCCGAGCAGTACAACAACTAGCTCAGAAACATAAATCAATCAACTAAACAACCAATGAACACTAAAAATTGATGATACATGCAATATTTATCTGCAAAATGAGGAGGTGATCTTAAGCTAGGGTTTCAGATGTTATTTATTACAGATTTAATGCTTTTTTGACCTTTGAGACAATGCAAGGCCTAGGGCAAAATATCTAAGAATGATTTACTGAAATAATAACTCCTAACTTAACTTCTGATCTAACTCTGGCAAATATTTGACTTTAAGGCTTTCTCAATAAATTTTACAATAACTTCTGGGTAGATGAGAAATATCTCTGACTATTTGTAATAACTGTTGATGTTTTATTAAAAGAAAACATGTTGTAGGTGGAAAAATGTGTTTCTAAAGAAGTATATGCTTTGGTTGAGTCATTCGAATCTGCCTCTGTATTGATCTCTCCCTGTTTTAACATTTAAACTCTGTTTAGGCCTTTAAATTTTGGATTTACCTTTACTGTCTGCCTCATTGTCTTTTCCTTTAATTTTTCCGTTATCCTTGGTTTATGACTAAGAATTTTAATTTGTGCTTTTAATCTCTGACTTAATCATTAACCCTATGTACTCACATCTGTCTTTTGTTTTGACTTTTATCTTCCTGTGCTTGCGCCTTTAAATTTTTTTTAACCTTCTTAAACCCTTGGATTATTTTTAATCCCCTGATCTTCACTGTCACAGTCCTTTGACTGTCTTCATCCTTCTTGATGGATCTCTATCTATGTTTACTGTGCTTGGAGGCATTATTCTGCTGCTGGAGGGTTTAGATAACACCAATGATCATGATTCATCGGTGATTACATTTGATTTTATGTCTCCAGTATTTCCAACAAAACGAGATCTCTGGATCATCACCCAGATCACTCATTAAAACGATTTTGGGCCTTGAAATGCATTTTCATATTTCTGCCATGAAAAATACACAAAAAACAAACAAATTAACTTGAAAACCATGTGGGGAAGGGCTTTCTGAGTTTATCTGGGGTTTTTCGGGCTTCTGGAGCGTTTGGAGAGGTTCATGGTGAAGGAGGGCTTCATCGCAGAGCCACAGGGATCTGGAGTATTCAAATCAGATGGCGGTATTGATTTATGGCACGAAGAGGGGAGAGCAGTTTTTGCACGGAGGGAGGGGCGGTAATGGTTTTGAGGAATTGGGTGCGATTCCACTCAGCAATTGACGTGTGGTGGATGGAACCCGGGCGAATACCGCCCATTTTGTGCGTTTTGGGAGCATTTACCCTGACGCAAATAATGTTGTGATAAGGGCTGTGAACCGTTGGATCTCGGGGAATGAGATCAACGACAGTCGGGGATCAGAGGTGACGGGAAATTCAGAGGGAGTGGGGTCCAGATGGACAGATGGCGGGGTGTAAATGGGGTGTGGGTTTTAAAAAAGAGCGGGGCCCAGGTTTAATAAAAATAAGCAAATGCAACTTTTATTTAAGGAAAAGGGAAGGGTTTTTGAAGGGTTTTAACAAGGTGAGGGGGTTTAAAAATAATAAAGCAAAGGCCTTAATATGTATAAAGGGTTCGGGTATAAAAACATAAAGGGTCAGGTTTTTCATATTAAAAACATAGTTTTTAATATGAAAATGGGTCCCGAAACTCAATTTTCAAACATAAAACAATGTAAAAAGTAGTTTTTACATTGTTTTAGGCATATAAGGAAAGATGTTTTAGGGAGAGGAGTTTATGGGGGTTTTTAGTGTGGATAATGATGAAATGAAACTGGTGATAGGCAAGAACGATGAAAATGAGAGAAACAAGCCCAAAATGATTTCTTTAAGAGCAGGAGGGTGATTTTTAAAAGGTGAACTGAGAGATAGTGAAAAAGGATTTATAAGGATAATGAAGGCAGTGATATTTCTAAAGATAGCTGATAGGCAAGGAATGTTATCTTTAGCTACTTGTAGAAAATCCATATTCACCTAGTGAATACTCTTGAATACATGAGGATAACAGTTTTATTTCCACACATAGGGGCACATGAGAGGTTAGTTATTGGTCCAGACCTACAACGCCCATTTTTTCTCTACACCAAGAAAAATTCTCAGTGCTCATATACTTTTTCAATGCATGTACAACATTCTTCAAATTTCCCACCTTTACTAGCAACACCTTTTTGTCGCTAACCATATCCCTCATAAACTGATATTGAACATCAACATGATTTGTCTTCGAATGATAAGCAGGGTTATTTTCCAATAAAATTTCACTTTGGATGTCACAGTCTATCTTTATATCTCATTTTACCAACCCCATACTTGAACGAAATATTTTCAACTAAACGGATACCATGTATTCTAATTTTGTAGTTGAAAGTGCCACTACAGATCGTCTCTTACTCATCCAACTGACTGATCCTCCAAATAGGTTAAACACATACCCACTTGTAGATATTCTCTGATCTAGATATCCAACACAGTCTGCATAAAAAAAAGCCATGAATGTTAAAAAAAATTTCCAATCCTAGTCTTCCTTTGTAGCACAAAACATAATCACTAGTGTCGTTCAAATACTTGAAAACCCGCTTTATTGTTTTCCAATGCTCCTTCCCTTTTTTTGACATAAGGCTGCTCAATAATCCCACTGCATGTGCAATGTCTAGTCTAGTATATACCATTGCATACATCAAGGTACCAAATTCACTCGCATATGGATCACGGGACATGTCATCTTCCTCTTCTTGTGTCTTGGGACACTAATAAGTAGATAACTTTACACCTATAGGAGGATAAACCTTCACCGATTTACTATCATGAATATTAAACCTCTGCAATGTTGTCTCCACATACTTCCTTTGGTCTAAACAAAGCTTCCTCTTTTCCCAATCTCATTTAATTTCCATGCCCAAAATATAGTTTGCAACATGAAGATCCTTCATGTCGAATTTGGAGGAAAAATGGGTCTTCAAATCCTGGATAATTTCTTTGTTATTTCCAATCAACAACATATCATCCACATGCAAGACCAAATAAATAACGCGGTCACAAATTAATTTAAAATATATACAATGATCTGCTTTTCTCCTTGTGAATCCAAGTCCCTGTATATATGTATCAATTTTTTTATATCACATCCTTCGTGATTTTTTTAACCCATACAAAGACTATTTTAACTTGCATACCAATTATTTCTTACCCTTCACCATAAATCCTTCAGGTTTATTCATATAGATCTCTTCTTCCAGATCCCATGAAGAAATGTTGTCTTCACATCCATATGTTCTAACTCAAAATAAAAAGCAGCAAAAATAGATAAAAGTAATATAATAGAAGGTAACTTGGCCACAAGAGAAAATATATCACTAAAATCAATTCCCGACACCTGGGAGTAAAATTTTTCTACCAAACAAGCTTTGAATTTATCCACCTTTCCTTTTGCATTCATATTCTTCTTAAACAACCATTTTATGCTAATTAGTTTCCTTCTAGCCAACAAATTTTGCAAATCACAAGCCTCATTTCTATTCAAGTATTCCATTTCGTCAACCATGGCCTCTTTCCGCAGTTTTCTATGTTGTGAATTTATTGCCTCTGTGATAGTTATGGGATCATCGCTAATAATAGATAAATAAAATTTTGAACATAAATCTTATCGACTATACCTCTCTTGTTTCCTTCTCTCTCGAATTGATATTCTTAAAACTGGAGTCTCTGGCTTTTCCTCTTCTGATTCTTGTTCTTATATAGAGTCTGATTCTTCCTTCTTTAGCTAAAAACTATCTTCTCATATTCCTTTGGTAGGAATTCATGTGTAATAACATATTTCATGTATGTAAACACAACATCTTAGTTGTACACAACCTTCCTTGTTTCTGGGTTCCAAATCTTATAACCTTTTATACCATCCTTATACCCAATAAAAATGCACCTTTCAAAATTACTGTCGAACTTGGTTATTTTCTCCTTTGGAACATGTACATATGCATCACAACCAAATATCCTCAAATGTGAAAGAAAAGGTTTCTTACCAGTCCATACCTAATGTGGAGTCTTATCCTCCAATGTTAATGAAGGTGATATGTTAAACAAGTATCTTGCTCTACCTCATAGAACTTATCTCTCTCTATATGTGAAAGGCCTGGTTGGATAGTTCATTGGCCTCTGGCCCTCTCTAAAAATAATGCAAAAATGGATTGATAGGAACTGGTGTCCCTCAACTCAAGGGAAAATATCTATTTGATTATGTGGAAGAGGCTTCTTCACCTTCTACTTTGAAACCAAAGAAGACATATATTTAATATTCATAAATGGTCCTTAATTCATGGATACAAGAGGTTTATATTGGAGCAGATGGACTTTGAATTTTAACAAAGAGATTGATGTTCCAAACATTGTTCCAGTATGTGTTCATATTCCTCACATTCCTTTTCACTGCTGGGAAGATAAATCTCTGAAAGTAATAGGAAATTATTTTGGGAAGTATATTGACCTAAGTTAACCAAAGGAAAATATGCACGCTTGTGCTAGAATCTATGTGGAAGTAGATCTCGGTAAAGGGCTTCCAGAAGCAATAAAAATCAAGGTAGACAACTGGAATCACATACAACAGTTAGAATACGAGGAGATTCCATTCAAACGCAAGGTGTGTCACTAATATGGTCATTTTGAAAATATGTGTACAAATAAAGAAGTAGAAGAAACAACAAAATCCAAAGACTCCCAGTGGGAACAATTTAAAAAGAAAAGTCAGGATCCAAGTCCACCGAATATTATGACCCCTCCTCCTTAGCTCCCTTTTCAAAGGATGTTCCTCCTTCCTCCTCCTCTCCCCTTTTTCCTTTTGATTCCAATCCGTTTTCCTCTCTAGATCCCCCACCTGAATCCATAGCAAGTCTTGAAATCCCCCCTTCTCCTCCTCCCTATCCTTTATCTCCTCCATATTTAACTCCCTACTCTCTCCCCCCCCCTTCTCCCTCATTCTGATTCATCCACCCCTCCCTTGAGTTCTATCCCCCCTTCATTTGAACGGATCCTCACTAGAAATAAACCAAAGGATTCTCTAAATTCCTATGAATTTCATAAGAAGTCAGGAAGAAATTCTAATAAAAAATTAAGGGATGAAGAAGCTATCAAATAAATGGCATCGGGAATCTGTTAGGGTCTTATATTTTATAGGATAGATTGAAAAATATCTGTTTATTTGTATAAATATGTTGTCAATTATATCTCGTCTTTCAAATTATTTCTAAGAAAAAAAAATAAAAATAGAAAGAAAAAGGGGATAAAAAAATTATACATTTGTGAAAGAAAAGAATAAAATAAATAAATAAGAAATGAAGAAAAAACCCCCAGATAAGTGAGCTAGTATAAATTCCACTAAAAAAAATGATGTATAACTTTAGAAAAATAAAAAAATAAGGCTTTCTAGACTAAATGCATCAATAGAGATAAGTTAAAAAGTTTAATTAGACTAAATTGCATCGTTTAAGTGCGATTAGTCATGTAATAAAGTGAGTTTTGGTTTCTTTTGATTAAGTGTGATTAATTAGTTTAATCAAGTCTTTAATCACAATTAATTTAATGTAATAAAGTTTTTGGACACAACGTCTTGTCGTTTTGTGATAAAAATTTTATAAGTTTCGACAATGATGATTTGGCCCGCCTAGATCAACAACGAACACACCACCATGCGCCCCCCAAGCTCGTTCGATGGTTATTCAAGAGGGGGGTCAAGAGCGGTGATCTCCTATTTACCACCATTTCTACATATCACCCCTTTATCAACTCCACAGCCCCCCCTCCTAAAACCATTTACTGTCGCTACCCCCCTTCAGGCTCCCCCTAATCCGCTTCCACTTACCGCTTGAATACCCAACATTGAACTTCCTCTCATCATTCCACCCCTCCATCACCACATATCAAAAATTTTCCCCTATAACTGATCGGTAAGTGTCCCCTATCCTTTCCAGTTATGATATAACCATTCAATGATATATATCTCCCTCCCCTACTGCATATTCCCATTATAGTTATCTGTTTCCCATTTATCTCCCCCCCGCTCCATGGTAACGGTAATTTAACAACGGATTTACTCACAATAAAGTGTAAAATACTTGTATCACAAATTGCTAAACCCTTGTTCACTGTAAATTTAACTTTGGTAAACACTGTAACTCTCCCACAGAGCGTGATAGCTGCCACACAACCAAGGACCCTGTCCAACTCCTCATCCAGTTGTTCAAATGAAAATTCACCAGGTAATTACAGTCAAAACCATTCATCTGAATTATTTCTTCAAAGAATAAATCTACACTTGAAGAAAACCCCATGATGCCTCCAACCGTTGATTTAGACCACCAACCTCTAGTTGGCCAATTATACCAAGTCACAGAGACCAATTGTGAGTTCGATCTCTACGAACTCCACAATTGGCTCAAACAAAAATATCTCAACCTCGATGATGAATTGGGATTGTGGGACTCATTCCTACCCCAAATTATTTTTCCCCAAACCTATTATTTCCCTAATTTTGTAACCTGGTGTCAATTCAGATACATTCCTAGTTATAGGGCAATTGTGGCCCACAATGGCGAAGTTCACTTTTCCATTAATGGTGTTTCAATCTTATAAATTCTCCAAGTCCAAACCTCTAATCACATGCAACCCTTTCACCAGATTTTCTCATGGAGATATATAACAAACTTGATTTCCTCAAGAGGGCCAAAATATTTGAGACTTTCTTACAAGAAAATTCTCAAATACCTAAAAAAAACCCTCCTTACCCCTCCGCTATGTTCCCTAAGATGACCAAGAAAATAATCTCCATGGTTTCATATTTATTAGGTTACCACTATACCCAATGGGTCGATCAAATCATTTTAGCCTTTCTTTCCTTTTTTCTTGCAAGTGAAAAAACCCCTATTCTCTTTTGTTACATGAGTTTTTAGCAGAAGCCATCCATGAACAGTTCATGAAGTTTTCAATTGAAGGAGTATTCAAATATGCATCATTCTTATTATATTTATTTCTCTACTATCAATCAAACAAGTTTTATTTCCACCTACAGAAATTAGACAACCAAGGAAAGCCTCAATCAGTTATTCACTGGACTTCCTTGGTCAGAAAGAACAACACTAAATTCACATTCAGTGACTTTGTAGATCAATTTTTACATGTGGTTTCCAGTTTATTAAATAGTGACGCGTAAGCAAGAATACACCGAGAGATCAAGAGAATAATGCACTTAAGTGACCAAAATAAGAGAGGGGATTGGTATTTATACAAAATTTATACATATATTAGAGTGTATGGGTGTGAGTTACCCCCATACAAACTCCCCAAGTTTGTGCCAATTCACATCTTTTCCTTGGAGTACATTAGGCAGATGATCAACATGGACCAACTACACTTTTTGGAAACAAAGAATGAGGAAAAATTCAACATAAAGACCCAAGTTGGCCCCAAGTTGGCAAGATCAACATGACAAGATGTAGATGCCATTTTGAAGCAGATGAGAATCAAGTACATTTTTACATGGTCCTACGATCCTTTTGGAATAATTTAAAAATTAAGGTAGAACAAAAGTATGCTCTTTATGCCCACACTCCCAGACCAAAGATAGAACAATATATGAAACAAGAAGAGTGGTAGGAGAATACCTTATAGGAGGCCAAAGAACAGGTACTGTCCACTTCAAAAACTCTAGTACCTTAGGAAAAACATGAAAAGATACTTAGGGAAAACATTTCTCGAGTCAATGACGGAAATTTTAGAAAAGGAGTTCCATTAGGGGAATTTTGAGGTCTAAAATGGGCCTCTTAAGGAAATAATAAAATAATAGCTAAACCAATAAAATAATATTTATGAATTTGCAATTCACTTTTTGCACCAAAATGTATGTAACCATAGTTAGATTCAATTCAAAATCTGTACCAAAATAAAATTAATAAAAAAATTGTATTGATGTGACTATAAATAAGAATGAGCTTTTCAAGAAAAATTCATTATCATTGAACAACTAATGCATTTGTCCTTTGTACTTAAATAACTTAAAATAAAATATAAATATAAATTTATAAATCCTTAATTATATTATATGCTATTAATTAAAATTTATATTATTTAAATTGTATAATAACATGTAATTAATATAATATATAAAAATAATATAATATAATATAATAAATGTATAGGGATATGAATTGTTTCTTTCAAGAAATATGAAATGATAATAATATATTTTTATTCAAAAAGTGTGAAATGACATTTATTATGAGTACTTTACTTTGACTTTAAAAGTACTTAGAACACTACCATGGTTAACCATGAGTTTTTATCCACTATTGAGAATGTGACAAGTAAGTACCTTTAACTCAAACAATGCCACCTCAACCATTAGGGATGATGTCATCTCCCAAAATTTGATTGGTTCTCATAAAGTGAATTTTGATTGTACATTTTCCTTAAGAGGCCCATTTTAGACCTCAAAATTCCCCTAATGAAAGTTTACAACAAGAGACAAAATACCAAAGACATGGGAGAGACACAACAAGAAAGTTAAAAACAATAACATCCTATTGTTCTAATAGGCTCGTGCACACCATCAGTTTCAAGGAGAGAGGAGATCATTCCTGGAACTCGTATGACCCCAAGGACAACAGATACACCAACTTCATCACCAATAGGAGAGATGGAGAAGAACAAGAAAGATCAAAGTATTTTTGCTATCTACAAGGAAATTAAAAGGAAGAATGAAGCACTTAAGGCCACCAAATATTCACATGTTTGGAAGTAGACGAACACCTCCACACATAGGCTTCTTTCATCATTTGACACAGAGAAGGGGAGAATGCAAATTTTTTTCTTGGAGCCCAAAGTTGTTCAACTTCGATCTGCAGATGACTACAAATAGTCCATTTTCTATTTTGATACAGAGATGATCCACCCCATAGACCAAATGGACTTACATAAGTAGTTTGGTGATATGATATATAACACTCTCACTAATTCATCCATAGCAATAGAAAGGTTGTAGACTTTAGTGAATAACATACAAGCACAATTAAAACTAGAAAAGATTTCTTGACTAGCTAAAGGCACAAAAATTAATTCTTTAGAAGATATGGTTATTAAATTTGGATATGATCCCAATAACGTAAAAGATGTTGAGGAAATTATAAAGAGTAAGAATGCAGACATAGCATAATTAAGAAAGAAGCTTAAGCCCCCTCCACCGAGGATCCATAGGCGAAGGAAATGAGAGAGCTAGAAAAGGAAAAAGAGAACATGTTCAAAATTATTATCAAACAAAACAATCAAATTTCTAAAATGTAGAAGGAGGTGGAAACACTTCTAAATGAGAAAGAGAAACAAATAGTTCCAGTGCAATCCATCCCTTTGACTGCTATTCCAGTAACAGGTACAAAAACTACAGAGGCGTCAACTTCAACAACACTTTCAACAAAAGAGGGGAAATACACCACTACAGCAACGAACCTAAGCAAAGTTATGGAAGAATTTTCCATTAAAGGTCAAGAAATTGAGAAATTAAATGAAAAACTAAATATTTTGCAGCAATAGAAAATAAAAGTGGTTAACACTTATGTCGAAGAATTACAGAAGACATACCGACTCACATAGAGGATTTATTATTTGGAGAACCAATCCATCATTTCAGACGTTATTGCACAAGATAATGAGAGAATTTGGGTGGATATAAATGAAGCTATTACAAAGATATGGCCATCAATAGAAATCATCTTTGAACAAGATGAATAAGTGCATAAATCGAAAGGACTGATAGCTGATGTGAAGAAAGACCTTGGCACTAAACCAAGTGATGCCACTACTATGATAAAATTGTTGAATAAAAAACCAGAGAAGGGTTGGAAGAGTTGGATATATAAGACATAATATATACTGTCTTGGAAGTAAGAAGGGTTCTAACCAAGAAAAACTTTATGCTACAATTGGAAACAAAATGTAATATTCTGGAGACTACTACACAGAATTTTCACAAAAAAATTAATTTATTGCATCATAAAGGTCTCCCTGGACTGGAAGGAATGGAAGGTAAGTTAGTCAAGCTAGAGGATTATCAGAATAAAATGTACAATATTGCTGTAGATAAATCAAAGTTTTCCAAGATCATAGGTACAATGATAGAGAAGGAATTCATGTAAGGCCACAGCTACGACCTACTAATTAAACATGAGATCAGTCATTTTTTTATTGTTAAACCTACCTTTGAAAAGTATAGTGAGGTAGATGAGACCTATCGAAGGTTAATCAATTCACCACTTCCAGATGAACAGTGATGGGAAAAATTATGTATATTTCTAGAATAAAACAGACATCAAGCTTAAGAGAGGAAAGCGACAACAAGGCATCTATTTTTTAGGTCCAGTCATCAACAATAACCCTCAAAGATAGTGCCAACCAGATTTAGTAGTTTCAGTGTCCTATAGTTTTGTATTATTTATGTAAATAGTTTCAGATATTTTAAGTAAATATTGATATTTTAAAATCAAGATATTTTTGTTTATATATATATACTTCATAATTCAAATTAATTTTGTTGGGACTTGTATGAATAAATAAGTTTTTTGATGTAATTTGTTCACTAAGCTAAAGGTGATCATTTTCATTAATACAGAAAGTTGTTCCAGGATTCATGTGTTAGAAAATTTGCTGATATTTTTATTCTTGTAAAATTGTTATTTCTCTATTTTTCCGTATGTTATTCTTATCAGTATTATTTAAAGAAAATAAAGGGTTGAATTTGTTTAATTACACTCTACTCTGGCTTATAGAAAATATTCATGTTTTCACTCTGATATTAAGTATAGAATTCATCTCAGACTTCTCTCTATTTAATTGTTTCTTATTTTTTTCATCTTATTCACCCCATAAATGCTCAAAAGATCTAATAGTCTGCCTACCTTGCCCTACTACACTTAATGTGTCATTTTTAAATTGATTTACTTAAGGTTTATGACTCCATTTCTCAATGGCTTGTTCTTGAAGTTTCAACCAAATATTTCAAAAATCAACCTCTGAACTAAATAACTAGCCTAATACCTTTAATCAACAAATCTAAATCATAAAGAGAGATCACTCTCTGAAGCTGGAAGGGATAGATCCCAAAATCCAAAGTTGTTTTGTGGTTACCTCTGGGTTTATCTCACAACCTTGGGAAATTACATAGTGCTAACAAACTCAACATCCAATGGAAACATATATTGAAAAAAGTGCAGGAAATAAGGAAAAATATCAGTAGTTAATCTGAGGGAAAGGTCCTTGAGCCTCAATTCAAAGAATATAATGAATATGTTCTCCTAGAGTTGTAGAGGCCTCGGGCATCCCTCAAAAATAAATGCAATGAAAGATCTAATTAAATAGGAAAGACTATACCTATTTCTATTTCAGGAGACCAAATCTACAGAGCAAGAAATGTTTCAAATAATTCAAAAAATAGATCAGTATGGAGGAACATCCATAAAAGTGATAGGAATTTCAGGAGGAATTAGCACATGGTGGAATCATTCCACATGGGAATTTCTATCCCTATTCAAGTAATTACAGTGGATAAAAACTAATCTAAGAAATAAAAACATAAGATTTCAAATATGCATTTATAATATCTATGCTCATTCTTAATATTGAGATATAGAGCACTGTTGGCACTCTCTAACAGAAAATTTAAATATGGAATAGTCACATTTTAATAATTGGAGGTGAATTGAAACTCATTCTCAGCGCAAATTAAAATAAAGGAGGGTGCTTCCAGGCATATCGTTTTAGAAGCATTGGAAAATATTATAGAGGATAACAATTTAATGGATATTACTCCAAAAAATAGAAAATACACTTGGAGTAATAAAAGGATTGGATTGGGAAATATAAAGGAGCATTTGGATTGGTTTCTACTTCAAGACCATGCTATGGTAGAATATATTGCAATTCTATCGAAAATAATCCCCTCCGCTACTTTTGATCATAAGACAATAGCAATAAAACTTGGAGAGTGTGAAAATATGGGAACCCTCCCTTCTAGATATAATCCTCTCTGGAGTAATTATGAAGAAGTTAGTTCGTTGGCTAGAGCAGCTTGGAAGATAAGAATAAATGGCTCTTGAGGTTTTGTGTGGGAGGAAAAAAAAAATGTAAGAATATGCCTAAAATTTTGGGCTAAAACACAGTAAAAAGAGCCCGAGTTGAAGAAACTCGAGCTATAGGAAGAGAGAAAAAGTTCAAAAAAAAATGGAGGAAGGAGAAGAAACAAAAGAAAATTAGTTGAAAGTGAAAGCCTTGAATTGGGAAATATATAGAAACAACAAAGAAGAGGAAGAGACATGGAAACTAAAATCCAGAAATTTGTGGGTACAAGTAGGAGATGAAAATACTTCCTTTTTCCACAACACTACCAAGATGAAAAAAATTAAAAACCACATTGAGTCAATAAAGGGAGAAGGGAAGAAAAAAATCAAGGTTCAAGAGGAGATAAAAAAGGAAGCTCATCACTATTATAAAATCCTACTAACAGTTGATCCTAAAAATCCAAATTGCGAGGAATTCATTAGACATGTTCCCAATAAGATCTTCGAGGAGACAAATTCAAAAATTTGAAAGAATTGGAAGAAGAAGAATTATAGTTGGTTATTTGGATGCTCCAACCAGATAAAGCTCAGGTTCCAAGTGGTTTCTCCATAGCCTTATATTTTTCATTCTGGATGCTAATAAAAAATATCTTCCTCCTTTCACCAATTTCGACCAATATCTCTATGTAATTCCTCTTACAAAATTATATCCAAAATTTTAGCCAATCGTATAAAGCCTCTTCTCTCTTGTTTGATTTTCAAAAGAAAGGATGCTTTGTCCCTTGTAGGAAAACAATTGAAAATATAATGGTCATTCAATAATATATTCACTCAAGTTTAGCCAAAAAATAGCAAGGGTTCATTCTAAAACTTGATATGGCCAACACATTTGACAGAGTCAACCTTTCTTTTCTCTCATCATTTATCCTAAAGTTTGGCATGTCCATTTAATTTATAAACCTCATTAAAGCTTTCATAATTGTCCCCCAGACCTCCCCCTCATCAATGGTCGGTCTAGCTGTTTTTTCCAAAGTTCCAGAGGATTAAGACAGGGTTTCCCTCTTTCCCCATTTCTCTACATTCTAATGGTTGAATCCCTCATAAGTAACTTAGACCATTCTAGGTGAAATGGAATTATTACAAGGCTATCCTTTAGAAAAGGTGTAAAAAGTATTAATCATTCTCTATTTGCAAATGATACCTTATTTCTAGGAGCTTCTTCTTGCATTATGGTGTGAAGATTTAAAAGTTTCATGGAAAATTTTCTAGAGGTATCTGGTTGCCTGTTACAATTTCAAAAGAAGCATATATGGCTAGAACGTTCCCTCAAGAACTCTTCAACGCATATCTCAAGTTTTAGGAGTTCCATATTAAACAAATTTGACTCATTTAAATCACTTTGAATTTCCAATCACAAAAGAAAATATGAAGTTAGAAATATGGAACAACTCCATAGAGAAAATGAAAAATAAAATTCATAACTTGGTCTTTATATGGCTCAGTCTTGGAGGATTGGTTATCGTGATCAAGTATGTTTTATCATCCCTCCCATTTTATCAATTAGCGGTTGTTCATTTCCATGCTAGTGTACATAAGCAAATTAAACTCATAATCAGAAAGTTTCTATGGTAAGGAGGTAAGAATGAGACAAAAAAAATTAGTCTTGTAAGATGGAGTCAAGTTACTTCTCCTTTTAAAGAAGGAGGGATCTCAATTCGACTCCCTAGATTAATGAATATTTCACTAGGAGAAAAGATAATATGGTGATTTATAACAGGGGATTACACCTAATGGAAACAAATATTGAAGGATAAATATTTAAATACTTCTCAAAAATCATTTCTCAACGAGAAAATGTCTATCAGGCCTTGCTCTCAAACATGGAAATTAATTAGAAAATCTATCCCTCTTGTCAAAGAGAACATTTATAGAATATTTGGAGGAGGCTAGGACACTCATATTTGGAGGGACAGTATATTGGGTCTTCCTCCTCTTTTGACTCTCCAAGGAATTCAACCTTTAAAGTCTTGGATGATCAAGAAGGGAATATGTTATCTAGATCGAATTTCAAATTGGAATAAAAATGATGAATTTTGGGAAGGCTGGAAACCTCCAACATTCTCCCGATATCTCAAATCCAAATGGGATATTTTGTTGTGTCATATTAAAGGCGTTGCCCCTATCATATTTGGTCAATAATACTCCTTCAAATGGAATCCAACTAGAGGATTTTTTACCGTTAAAAGAGGTTATTTGAAGCTCCAAGAGAAACGAGCCTTAATCAGGACTGGCCTCTTTGGAACGTAGTTTGGAAGATTGAAATTCTTCCAATAAAAAAAAAAAAAATTTGGACCTTGTTAAAATGGAAGATCCTAACAAAAGAAAACCTCAAAGAAAGAGGAATTATAGGTCCTTCTTGATGCCCTTTGTTTCTGGAGGAAGAGGAAACATCCAACACTTATTCATAGGATGCAAATTTGCAAAAGAGTTTTGGAATTTTCTTATCTATCCAATTGAAGCCAGTACTAATTTTAACCTCAACATTTCTGAATTTTACATAAAATGGAAAAGAAAGTATCCATACTTCTTTAAAATTAAGAATATGATTAATAGGTTCTGGATCAGTTTACCCTCCTTTTTATGTTGGCATATTTGGCTTGCAAGAAACAATAAAATTTACCAAAACATCAAAGCAGATGTAAGAAATATTAATGCAAAGACTATGGGACTAGCTGCAGAATTATTGTTTGGAAAAGGAGTTGAGAATTTTGAGTTTGGTATTCTCCAACATGAAGAAAAAATTTGGATCAATTTTTCATTAGAACTGTCTCATACCATTCGAAGACCACTTAGATTTGTCCCTATCAAATACAAATATTAGAAAATTCACTTGAAAGAAAAGGATATTTGTTATGGATAAATACTTTAAAGAGGCCTTGTTTATTTTTTGATGGTGCTTCAAAATCTAATCCGGGTAGATTTGGAGAAGGAGGCTTCGTAATATATCAAGATCAGAGAAATTTGATAGGCTTGGAATGGGGCGTTGGTATTGAAACCAACAATAAATTTGAAGCCTATGGATTCCTTATGGGATCTCAGATACTAAAGAGGGAAAACTATTTGAATCCAGTCATCTTTGGAGACTCCTCCATGCTTATTCAACAAATGGCCACTAATTCAAAGTCGAAGAATGCATATCTCGAAAAAATTATTTCTCGAATTCATCTCCAACTAAAAAATCTAGGAAAAGTTACTTTCTACCATATTCTGAGTGTTACACCAAAATTTGGTCATCTAACCATTTACAATTTGATGGATCGAAGTACACCATATAAGACCAATTTTACCACAGTAAAATTTCTTTCACTATAAGAAATAATTTAATAAACCATATTTTATTAAGTTATTTCTATTTAAAACAAGAAACCCCATGAGGAATAATTAAATAAATCCTTATTTATTTGACTTTCCTCCGGGATTAATTAATTAAACCATTGTTTAAAAAATATTCTTGGTCATATTTAACCCAATTATGAAAAATAATTAGATAAATCATTATTTATTTTAGATAAATAAATAATTATTTTATTTTATTTGCAGCGCTTTCAGCCATTGTTTTAGGGTCGATATATCCTTCTTTCAGGTCCTTTTTGATTGGTTATTATTCCATCCAAAACCCCCTCTTGAGTTTTTTTTGGTCTTTCCCTTAGTGTGCCCTTTTTTCCCCTAGGGTTTTAACCTTTCGCCTGTTATTTTGCAACTGTTTTCCCCTCTGATTTCTTGTTGTTTTCTGCATATTTTCCAACAGATCTGAGTCATTAGATCCATGTCCCTTATACCTTAGATATTTTGTCCATCTTGTGTGTTTTGAGTCGAATTCGCTCGCCTTTTAGACTAGTTGTTTAGGAAGCCTTATTTTTTGTTAACTTTATGCATAGGTGGTTGTTTATTTTACTTTCTTTTTAGCTTTATTTATAGTAATCCAGAATTTTTTCTTTTTATTTATACAATCATCCAGGCTTAATTAAAATTAACACACGGCTTGCACACACGAACAACTAAAGCGAAGAGCGCTTGGTTTACACTGCCAAGCCAATACATAAACATCGTAATTAATTTATCTGCCTCACTCAGCTTTTGTTTATCAATTTTCAACCTTTTCATGTCATCTGTGACTTGCCATCATTGCGCCCCCAAGGTGTTTATATTGGAGACTCCAAGGCCTTCACCCCCAGTTTCTGTTAGGAATACTTCATCGCGTAGGGTTCGAGTTAGTCCTCTGCTGAGTCTCCATATCGACTCTGGTTATGGTTCATCGGGTTCTTCCTATGATTCTGAGCCCGGTTCTCCTCACCCTCATACTTTCATCATGTCAGGAACCAATGTAGGTGTAGTTCCTCAAGCTGGTGATGGCCCTGGCCCTAATGCTAAACCTTCTACTTGCGGAGCCGCTACCGGAACCGTTCCGGCTACTCATTTTCTCCCTTTCATGGCAGGTTTAAGCCTTCCTGATTTTAGCTGGTTAATAAAATACCCTTTACTCCATAATCTAGGTTGGCCTACTATGCCAACTAAGCTTCCTTCCAACATCCCTAAGTTTGAAGTAAACACTACAGAAAACCCTACTAATCATGTTCGCTCCTTTCACATGTGGTGTTCGTCCAATTCCATTAACGATGACTCCATTTTCCTTCGGTTGTTCCATCATAAGCTCACTGGAGAAGCTGCAAAGTGGTATGTTGACTATAATTTTGCATATCATTCCACTTTTGCGACTCTTTCTAAAGTGTTCCTGTCCTACTTCCAGTTACCTCTCTGCTATGATACCGGTATCGAGTTGTTGACCGCATTTCGCCAAACTCCTGCCACCCTCCTTTTTTACCATGTCCAAGAATGGCGTAGGAGGATCTTGTGTTGAGCTCCTACATTCGATGACTATGTTTATATGGATTATTTTCTTAGAACACTTTTTCCTTCCATTGGTAAACATGTCGCGTCTCTCTTTCCTCAGACAGAGGAAGAATCTCTCCAAGTTGCATTGAAATATGACTTGATCTATGCCCAGTCTGGTTATGTTTATACCGTTTTACAGGATCTTCCTAGACCTCGTGGTGCCAAGGCACTGAGGACATAACACACTGCCGACAATATCGTTGGATCTCTTTCACATCCATATATTCATCCTTCCATGGGTTATAGTTTTCCCCAGGGGGGACCAACTCCTCCAAGACTTATCCCTCTCCCGACAGCATGTATTTGGGTCAAAGCATGCCTTATGCATTTTCCCAGCTACATAAACTAATTTCAAGGCCAACTGGTGCTCAACCTGTTTTACCCCAATGTTTCCCAACCTCCTTTCTATCCTTATCCACAGATTGGTGCTCCAGTCCCTCTGACATTAGAATCGTAGCCTCCCATGCCTTCTCGACCTCTGCCACAGTAGCCACCATCTCTTCAAGGTTAGGTGTATGCGCAACAGAGTGAGACTAATCCTCCTAATTATAAGAAAAATAATAAGGGGAAAGGAAACCAAAACCAACCAATGTAATGTAACTAAGGGCACCAAGGTAATCAACCAAACGCACCCCAAGGGAACCAGCCTAACACTACAAACTAGCAATAGGGTGATCAACCCAAGCAGATAAAGCCTCTTCGTATGAACAAGCCCTGTTAATATTGTGGTGTCCATGGCCATTATACTCATGGTTTTCCCATTTTACCTAAGATGCGTCAAACACTGCACCAGCTCAGCCGGTTGTGTTCAATAATCCTTTCCCTTAGCAAGGATATGTGGCTACCCAAACACCTCAAGGTCAGTCCAGTCCTCAATCTCCACAGTCTGGTACCCCTGATTAGCATATTTTAATGATGAGTTATGAAGAGGTCAATACCACTGATGTCAACCTTTAGACTCAGTCAAACCAATAGACAAGAAACCCACTATGTATGCAACCAAGTCCCAAACCAAAGTTCCCACAGAGTCCATTTCGACACCCAATGTTCCCTTATAGATCCCTCAGCCTAGGGCACAGGTCATTCACAAGATACCTAAAGGGTCATTACACCGAAATGTTTCTTCTGCCAAAACCGCTCACACCTACAACATAGTAGATGACTTGGCACAGTCGCTTGCTGCCATGTCAATGCTAGAATTCCTCCAATCATTCCCATCTCAACGAAAAGATCTACTATCTACTTTGGGCATTTTGGATCCTTCAGATGATCATTTGATCATATTTTATGTTGACAAATCAGAACATCCCCCTTTACCTTTATTTGTTGCCTTCCAAATACTAGTCAAGATTCGTAATGCCCATGTTCAAATATGTATCATTGACGAGGGTGCATCCACTTGTGTGATGTCCACCTCTATTTCTTGGATCAACCGAATTAGCCCCATCCACCATCACTTTGCGTTCTTGGGATGATCACCCTTCTTACCCCCTTGGCATGTTCCAAAATTGTCCTGTCACTCTTGCAGGAAATACTTTTTGTATTGAAATTGAAATCATTGATGCTCCCTTAGATTACAATATTCTCTTGGGTCATAGATATACCTATGCGATGTGCTTTTTTGCATATTCAGTTCACCGTAACATGTGATTTTATCACAATGGAAATATCATCACCATTGATTAGTTGACATATTACGAACCGAAGTCTCAAACCTACCCTGAGCTTATCATAACTTTAGTGGGCGATAAAAAATTAGTCGCACCTCTCACTAGTGTTTCACTTGGAGTTTATAAAGATTCCACCTTACTTGGTTCATTCCCTGGTTCCCCCCCTCTTATCACTGACCCTAGCTAGTCGAGTGTTTGCATGATGCAAGCGTCTTGGGCTAGCCCCAAGTGGTCTGGGTCGAATAGCCAATAGTCAGTGCCTCCACAACCTACTGTTGTTCACTCGACATAGCCTTCATGACCTTATCCTCAAGGAACTTATCTTTATGTTGGTGTCTCTCCTATCCCTTTTCAACCTGGAACAATTCCTCATAGATTTAACCATTTTGGAGCCATTCCGCTAGGTCATTACCCTTTTGGTCAGATACCATTTTTAGCTCCCCCCTCTGGAGTATTTTCGGAGCCTATTATGGCTATGTTGAGCCTTCCCATTTTCACCCTGGGGATCCTAGTTTGGTACATTGAACCCCCAGCAAACACTCTACCTATTCAACTCAAAACTTATACCACTTTGACCCCAGTCGAACCAGTCGCCATGACCCCTCCCTTTGCTTCAGTGCCACAACCACATCAACAGGAACCTACTCTTGTTGTGAAAGCATCCACTGAGGGGGGCATGGCCAAAAATAAGGAACCTAAGGACAAGCCCCCCCAAACAAATCTTTCTCCTCCTAAGCCTCCAAAGTATTCACCTTCATGCACTTTGTGTGATGTTGTTGGTCATTCTCCCATAACTTTCCTGAGCTGCCTCATCTAAAAACTTTGGTCAACGAGACATTTCCTGAATCTGAAATCCTAGAGGTCAATGTTACCTTACCTGATTCAACCAAGAAACTCAAATCGTTGCGCATGAACCACCATTGTGCTTTGTGCAATCTTTATGGCCACTATTCTCATCTTTGTCCCCATCTCGATGAATTTTGTGACACCCTTGAGGTTGTTATCCAAATAGAGGCTGCTCCTAGTGGATCTTGTACCCCTCTACTTGTGAGTCCTGCTCCAACAGAATCGAAGGACATTTCTACACCCATTGTGATACCTCCCCTCGACGTTGAGATGAAAAACTTGTTAGGGTCCTATAAATTATAGAATATCAAGGTGATTGAGTATTTTATAATTGAAATTTCATATTGTACATGATTTACAATATTCAAACGATTTCCAAAAAAAATAAAAAATAAAAAGAGGGTATATCAAAAAAGAAAGAAAAGAAAAGAAAACCCCACAAAATAATAACACTGAAAGTGCTGCAAGACAAAATTATACTATTGATAAGTTAGTTTTTTTCAATTCATACAGTTTAAGCATGATTTAACAAGTTTGAATTTCTGTCAAATAGGTTAGAGAATAAAGACTTACCAAACGGTTCAATCTTGGTAAGTCAGTAGATAGGTAGAAAGGAAATTGATTCAACGGTGTAATCTGAATCAACTAGAGAAATAAGGACTAGGATAGGATAGATTTTCATAAAAAAAGAAGAAAGACAATTTGGGTCTGCTAGTTCAAATGCACCCTGCAAGGAAAAAGGTGAAAAAATGTAGTTAGAAGAATAGGCAGGTAGATGAAGAGGAAGTGATTTTATGGGAAAGGTAATATAACTTTAACCTAAGTTTTAGATGGAAGACATTTTTTATAAATTGGATGAAGTTTAAGGGTTGAGATTTTATCCTAACGTTGAATATTTGATTTGATTTGAAGGATTATCAAGCATTATGCTCATTTACCAAGTTTATACCTTTATAATACTCTGCCCGCATTATATCATTTTCCTGATGCCACCCTCCATATGTCACGTCAATATTATTTACCTGACACTTTGATTTTCATCTCACTTCGTAGTTCTTAATCAGACGGCTGATATGCCTCTTCGCCCCTCCCCCCCCCCCCACACCATCTGAACGTTATCATCGGGGAGGGGGGTCCAAATTCAATGGTTTTTTACCTGGTCCCACCTCTCACGTGGCAGGTGTAGAAGCTTTCGTACCCCCCCTCACCCAAACTGATCATTATGCACTACCCCCTCTGAAAAGTTGTTTACATGATACTGTAAACCGCCCTCCTTACCGTTATCATTCCTCCACTCACAACACGACACCTCATCTATCCGTTGCACATATAATCACCTCTGCTCCCGCTTAAATGAGTCCATTAAGCTAATAAATGGGTTTAACTATTAATCAATGAACCTGGGCTATCGACAACGGGAAAACCATGAAACCTATAAAATCTAACCTTCTCGCCAGTCTCAAATTTTACTGTTATCATCACAGTTTCCCATTCTTTGATTTTTACATGTCTCACATACCCAATTACAATGTGTCATCTAGGTTCCTGCACTTCCATTATGTCTTTGCACTCTTCTAATATGCATCACCATTTAATTCAGTCCTTCTGCAACCAAAACCCACCATGCCACCTAATAAGAAAGGTCAGGAACCCCCCTTTAATCCCATGATTCACCCTTCGATTGACCTTTATCATGTTAGTTTAGTAGATAAAGACTTCAAAATTCATGAAAATATTTGCAAGTTTGACCTGTTCGATGTCTATTGCTGGTTAGAAGACAAGCTCATAGATGGTGTGGATGATCTCTGCCCGTGGGACAAAAACCTACCTTATTACATATTCCCCAAAACCCACAGTGCCCTTGAGTTCATTAGGATATGTTGTGCTTTCTACCTTCCAAACCAGAGAGCTGTAATTGCTCCCACTGGCGAGGTTTTTTTCACCATTAATGCCCATTCTATCAACCATATGATGCAAGGACCTTCAGCAAAAAAATCTACCCCATTTTCTCGAGAAACCCTCATAGACTTGTACCAAAAGTTAGATTTTGATAAGAGAGCCTAAACCCTTGAGCTATTCTTCACTGAAAGGACTCCTTTTCCTAATAAAAATCCGCCATACCCCTCATCTTTATTTCCTGAGAGAACCAAGAAAATAGCCATAATCCCTACATACCTTCTAGGGTACTACTCAGAACAGTGCATAGATGAGGAAATTATAGGATTTTTGACTATATTGTCTACAGACTCCAAACCCTCAGTCATGTTTGATTTTAGCCAATTCTTAGTTGATAACAATAATGAACTGTTTAAAAAATTTCATACTATTTTTGGCCCGATCCTACCTCTCACGTGGTAGGCGGAGAAGCTTTCGCACCCCCCTCACCAAACCCGATCATTATGCGCTACCCCCTTCGAAAATTTATTTCCCCGATACTGTAAAATTCCCTCCCTACCGTTATCATTCCTCCACTCACAACGCGACACCTCATCTATCCGTTGCACATCCAATCACCTCCAATCCCACCTAAATGAGTCCATTAAGCTAATAAATGGGTTTAACTATTAATAAACGGACCCGCACCATCGACAATGGGAAAACCAGGAAACCTATAAAATCTCACCTTTCTGCCAGTCTCAAATTTTATTATTATCATCAATATTGCCCGTTCTTTGATTTTTACATGTCTCGCACAACCAATTACAGTGTGTCATCTAGGTTCCTGCACTTCCATTACGTCTCTATGCTCTACTAACCTGCATCACCATTTAATTTAGTCCTTCTGCAACTAGAACCCACAATTCCACCTAAGAAGAAATGTCAGGAACCCCCTTTTAATCCCATGATTCACCCTCCAATTGACCTTTATCGTGTTAGTTTAGTAGATAAAGACTTCAAAATTCATGAAACACTCTGCGAGTTCGACCTTTTCGATGTCTATTGCTGGTTAGAGGACAAGCTCATAGATGGTGTGGATGATCTCTGCCTGTGGGACACGAACCTACCTTATTACATCTTCCCCAAAACCCACAATGCCCCTTAGTTCATTAGGATATGTTGTGCTTGCTACATTCCAAACAAAAGAGCTGTAATTTCTCCCACTGGTGAGGTTTTTTTCACCATTAATTCCCAATCTATCAACCATATGATGCAAGGACCTTCAACAGAAAAATCTACCCCATTTTCCCGAGAAGCCCTCATAGACCTGTACCAAAAGTTATATTTTGATAAGAGAGCCTCAACCCTTGAGCTATTCCTCACTAAAAAGACTCCTTTTCCTAATAAAAATCCCTCATACCCCTCATCTTTTTTTCCTGAGAGAACCAAGAAAATAGCCAAAATCCTTGCATACCTTCTAGGGTACTACTCAGATCAGTGGATAGATGAGAAAATTATAGCCTTTTTGACTATATTGTCTAAAGACTCCAAACCCTTAGTCATGTTTGATTTTAGCCAATTATTAACTGATAACATCCATGACCAGTTTACAAAATTTCATATGGTTTTTGACCAGGTCCTACCTCTCACGTGGCAGGCGCAGAAGCTTTCGCACCCCCCCTCACCAAACCCGATCATTATGTGCTACCCCCTCTGAAAATGTGTTTCCCTGATAATGTAAACTACCCTCCCTACCGTTATCATTCCTCCACTCACAATGCGACACCTCATCTATCTGTTGCACATCCAATCACCTCCGCACCCACCTAAATGAGTCCATTAAGCTAATAAATGGGTTTAACTATTAATCAATGGACCCGCGCCATCGACAATGGGAAAACCAGGTAACCTATAAAATCTAACCTTCCTGCCTGTCTCAAATTTTACTGTTATCATTACTATTACCTGTTCTTTGATTTTTACATGTCTCACACAACCAATTACAATGTGTCATCTAGGTTCCTATACTTACATTACGTCTCTGCGCTCTTCTAACCTGCATCACCATCCAATTCAGTCCTTCAGAAACCAGAACCGACCATGCCACCTAAGAAGAAAGGTCAAGAACCCCCCTTTAATCCCATGATTCACCTCTAATTGACCTTGATCATGTTAGTTTAGTAGATAAAGACTTAAAAATTCATGAAACACTCTGCAAGTTCGACTTATTCGATGTTTATTGTTGGTTAGAAGACAAGCTCATAGATGGTGTGGATGATCTCTGCTTGTGGGACACAAACCTACCTTATTACATCTTCCCCAAAACCCACAGTTCCCCTGAGTTCATTAGGATATGTTGTGCTTGCTACATTCCAAAACAAAGAGCTATAATTTCTCCCACTAGCGAGGTTTTTTTCACCATTAATGCCCAATCTATCAACCATATGATGCAAGGAGCTTCAGCAGAAAACTCTACCCCATTTTCCTGAGAAGCCCTCATAGACCTGTACCAAAAGTTAGATTTTGATAAGAGAGACTCAACCCTTGAGCTATTCCTCACTGAAAAGACTCCTTTGCCTTATAAAAATCCCCCATGCCCCTCATCTTTATTTCCTAAGAGAACCAAGAAAATAACCACAATCCTTGCATACCTTCTAGGGTACTACTCAAACCAATGGATAGATGAGGCAATTATAGGCTTTTTGACTATATCGTCTACAGACTCCAAACCCTCAGTCATGTTTGATTTTAGCCAATTCTTAGCTAATAAAATCCATGACCAGTTTACAAAATTTCATACTCAAGGAGTATTTAAATACACTTCTATCATTATCTATATGTTTTTATATTTTGAGGCAGAGAAATTTCAGTTTGAAATGAAGAGAATGGATGAAGATGGACATCAACAGTCTGTCATTTTTTGGACAATCTTACTAATGAAGGAGTAAGAAAAATTCAACCATAAACAATTTGTTGAGCTATTACTACATCCTGCAGTGAGTATTTTGAATGGCACAATTGAGCCCAGAATAAATGAAGAAATTAAGAGAATCATGTAGCTCTCAGACCAGGCCAGAACAACAGATTGGTATTTATACCAAAATTATACAAAGCTGAGAGTATATGGGTATGATTTTCCTCCCTGTAACCTGATAAAATTCCTCCCAATGAGGATTTTTTCCTTGGAATATATTATACAAATGTTGAATGCGGATGAAGTGCATTTTGTCTCAGCAAAAAAGAAATCACAATTTAGGATAAAGTATGAGATAGGGCCATTTGTATGCAACAGTAGGGCACCATGAGAAGAAGCAGATAAGAGACTAAAAGAGATGAATTTTGCCCCTAGTTTCACATGGTCTTATGATCCTTTTGGGGTAATTTCTAAATTGAGAGTGGAGAATAAGTCGACACCCTACCTCCATATGCAAATAAAAGACATAGAACAATTCCGAAACTAGGAAGAGTGGGCAGAAAATACTTTGCAAGAGGCAGAAGAACAGGTCATTTCTACTTCAGGTTTATAAATAATTGTACCTCAGCAAAAGAAAAGTAAAGAAGGAAAAGAATAAGCAACAGGAAAGAGACAGAGGGAAGAGCAGTCACCTTCAGTGACTGATACTTCCAACAAAGAGTTCAAGATGAAGTATAGAAAAAGGGCCAGAATACATATGGACATTGATGAAGGTAAAGAGCAGGAAACCATAATTAATATCCTACATTCTCCAGGATCATCTCCAGCGGGAGGAAATCCTATCACTCCTCCTACTAGTTCAAATTCTATCCTAAATGAGTAGAAGGCCCTCCAAACAACTTCATCTAGTGATGCTTCAGGGGAAAGGGAGAAAACAATATTTAATACTTTTAGAGAGATCAAACTCAGGAAAGAAATCTTGAAAAATAGCAGTTATGCCCAATTTTGGAAGAAGAGCTCTAGCTCACAAAGAAAACTTTTATCTACCTTTGATTCAAAGAAGGGGAAGATGCATATGGCATTTCTAGAAGAAAAAATCATAAAACCCAAGGTGGCAGCATACTGGAAGCAGAGTTCCTTTGAATTCAGAATCAAGGACATCCACCCCATCGACCAGATGGAAATGCACAAATAGAGATGAGAGATGATCTCTTACAGATTAACTAACACATCCATGAATTTTTCAAAGTTGCAGGTCTCCTTGGAAAATATACAATCCCAGCTCAAGATGGAAAAAAATTCTTTAATGTCCAAGGATACAAGGATCAAATCCTTAGAATATCTGGTTGTGAAGATAGGGTATGATCCATCAAATTTGTAGGTTGTGGAAGATATTTTTAAGAATAAAAATGTAGATATATCAGCGTTGAAGAAGCAGCTGAAGATGTCAGCTACAGAGGACCCTCTTACAAAAGAGATAGAAAAGACATAGACACAAAAGTCTGATATGATGAAACTCATCATGGAGAAGATTGAGCAATTGAAAAAGATGGAGGTCGAAATGGAAAAGATGGTCAAAGAGAAAGAACAGGTTGCTAGTAATTCACTTGTTCCTTTATAGGCTATCCCCCTTACAACCATTCCAACATCAACAGCTTCAGTAACTAGTACAAAGGATGATGTCATTTAGCTTGCTAAATCAGTGGAAAATATGTCATTGTAGACAGAGGAAATCAAAAGATTACAGGCCAGCACAAGATTTTACAGAATCAGATGGTGAAGCCTAAAAATGCTCATTCTACAGAGTCACAGATATATCAGAAGTAGATAGAGAATCTACAAAAATATTTAAAGGAGTCATATATTGGCAACACATTAGGGAAAATCAAGGAAATCATATGGAACCATACATCACTGATTCCATGAATGAATTCTGGCCATATATCCAGATCATTTTTTAGTAGAAGGACCTGATTGAGAAGGCCAATAAGGCCATTTTAGATATAAATAAGGACCTGGGAGACATGCTTGAGATGAAAAACAAGATCATTAAGTTATTGAATGCTAAAAAAATACATGAGCTGGAAGATCTAGGAGTGCATGATAGAACTAAAACAATTATAGAGGTAAAGAAAGTCCTTACAATAAGAAATTTGGTACAACAACTGGAGGAAAAGTGTAATAGACTGGAAATTGCAGTCAACAGATTTTTTAACAGGATTGAACCATTAACCAAAATGGGCATGCCTTCTTTGTTTCTCATAAATGACAAATTAATGGCCAGAGATGACTACATGAAGAAACTCAAGGAAATTGCTAAGGATACAACAAAATTCTCAAATATTAAAGGTGTAATGACAGGGAGAGCTTTCATGGAAGTTATGAGCAACGATGTGTACATACAACATGAGATAAAACAAATTTTCGTGGTCAAACCCACATTTTCTCGATACATAGAGGGGGATGAAATATATCGGAAAGAAAAAAAATTCGGCTCCCTGATGAAGATATGCGGGAAAAGTTGTGTGAATACCAAGGTGAATGAAGAGCAGCCACAACCAGCCACTACAACTAGCACAACAAGCTAGCGCAACGAAAATCAGATCATGCCCAGAAATGGTTAGAGCATCCACAACGATTTCCCAGACTGAAAGTGCCAGATGTCCACAATTTCTCAAACGCCTCATTATTTTGGAGTACATTTTATTTAATAGAATTATGTTGTAATTAATAAGGAGACAACCCATTTCAATAAAACATCCTTCATATATTTTGTTTAAATATTTTATGCATTTCAAGTATCAGGGGTTGGACTCTGATTATTGTAATTTTCTCTTTTGAGCCGTGTACCTTTTTGAGCTGCTGATACATCAATAAAGAAGCCCATTCACAAGATACTTGTGCTATATGTTACTGGTGATGTCTTTCCTTTTGTAATATTTGTTTCCACTCTGTTTCCTTACTGTGTTATAATCTAATTGTAAAACATAAAATGAAGAAGTAATATTTGTTATTGTAACACCTTATTTTTGGTTGTGTTTGCAATATTTATGTTTTCTTCTGAAGTCTGATTTAGAAATTCTTGTATGCAAGATTTTCAATTGTTACTGAAATCACTCATGCTTCATTTCATTGTTCATTTAGAATTAAAAACCCAGTAACTTTAACTAGCTTTCCCTGTGATTACTCTTTGAAAAATTTCATGCAACACTTATATTTTGTTTGACTCCATAGCTAGATGCAAAATAATTAACTTAAAAAAAATCACTTATCCAACCAACCCAACAATCAATCAAACAAAAAAACAAATAATTCAACCATCATCATAACTAGCCTAATATTAAGTAAGGAAACATAGCTAAATTATACATAGAGAGCCCTCTCTAAAGCTGGTAGGGCTAGATCCCCGCTTTAAAAGTGGTTTGATGTTGTTCTATATAATTATCCTTACCAATATTAAAATTATAGAATGATAACAGGACCCTTCGGTCACTATCCTCTATCTTTCATCATCCATGAGATCCATGGTGGAAGACCCCTCTGGGGCATCCCCTTCTGTTTTGGCCAAACCTCCTTCGGCGATCATGTTGGTCTCAACATTGGTAGATGACTAGCTCTTCGTCTACCTTCCTTAGAGATGCGTATGTGAACCATATCTCTCATGATGATGTGTCAGGTAGCCCAGCCGCATCATGTGGTCTCCCTTCCACTAGTCCTCCCATCTTCCATTCTGATGAAGACAATATGGAAGCCATGGCCACCCCTAATTTTCCCTAGGATGATATGCACCATTGTGCCTATTTTCTTTTGCTATAGTCACATGACCGGTATGTTTTGCAATCTATAGACTTCATCCATAGCGAAGTAGATTGTTCCTATTCTCCCTTACATCGAACCCATGAATTCGATCCACACACACCTTGTGGTCATTACATTGACAGCCAATGTTTGGGAAAGGTAGAATACCTTCTAGATGATTTCAAAGGCCAACTCCTTCCTAATCCTTGCAATGCACTTTACCTCAAGAAATTTTACCCATAGCATCTCCCATCGACATGTGTGTTTTATTTATGTCATGCATTTAGGTAGCTTGCACTGTCCATCATCATCTCATTTTTTGCCTTGTGGTGCTTTTTAAATAGATCCATCATCCACGCCATATATTGGATATGTTGATGGTGCAAGTTGCTTCTCCTGGAATCTAGTCTCAGCAGCTTGGGCCATTTTTACCCCCTTGCATTCGTTAGTTCTCTCCAATGGCATAGGCATTGGATCTACCACCAATAACCAGGCCGAAAATGATGCAACAATAGATTTGTTAGTCGATTCCATTTATCATCACATCCTTCATCTTCATGTTTGTTTATATTCCTTGCTTCTTATCATGAAATTAAATGGCGTGTATCGTGTGAATAACTATATCATTTTTAGAAGATATTTACGAGTGAAGATTTTAGTGCATGAATTTGAAACCATTACATTCAGTCATGTACCTAGAGCCCAAAATATCTGTGTAGATAACATTGCAAACAATATTCTATATTGGAACTTATCACATGCATTTAACACAAGACAATCATAAAACAAATGGAAAACCATATACTTTTCATATATAAAAATATGCATATCCATATTATGTATAAAAAAAATCATATTATTTGCAGTCCACTACTATAAATACATCTGACATGCCCATAACATGTTACAAAAATCAAAACTGGGGGAACCATATTCCCCTACATCTAATCACTATCTGGAGGGTCTTGAGCGAATGGCTCAGTTCCACCAGTTTTCAGATCCCGAACTGCCTATCCGGCCATCGCCATGCGCCGCATGACCCCTCGCCACTCAGAGGGTATCCCTAGACATCGCTCTATGTACTGGTCCTCAAGATCATGCCATACATGCTCTGATATACCGGTCAACATCTGCTCACACCTATGTCGGTCATACTGCAACAGAGCCTCATAGTCAATTCTCTGGTCTCCTCTCGCTCCACTAGAATCTGCAGCCCCAGGTGCTACAGGTCATCCCATATACCTTTCTGGCTTCACTGGTGCTATATCTACATACCAAAAGTAATGAATCAATACCACATACATATTCTAAAAAATTTAAATGCACCATAATATATAACAACTTTCACTTACCATCTGGTCCCCATGCTTGACCCGATGGAAGTGGCAAGTTAGGGTCCCCCTGAAAGTTCATACCATTGTATGGATAGTCATCTATGTACAACAACATATGATGCCAATGTGCTAATAACTTGGGTTAGAACACCAGTCCAACTCCCCCACCTTTTCCTATCCTAAGTATTTTCCTCAAGTGACGCATCATGGGATCCCGTGGGCCCCCATCCTGGATTTGCACAGGAGGCCAAAGTGTGGGGATTTTCTTGAAGAAGAACGAGCATAACACCGTACCAAAAGAACATTCATGGTTCACCTATCACTTGCATAGTGACAACTGTCGTTCATCGACGAAAACATCATCTGCGCCTACCCATAGTAGGTCCCACTCAGAACACTCTCAACCAACATCATCTACCGCCCAATGATGTGATGGAACGCCTAGTTTCCCAGGATCCACAATACTGCTGCGGTGACAATTTATATCTCTAGCCTCTCTAGATCACCAATCGGAATGCTCATGCCCTTAGCACAAACATCCGATCTACAGTGGTGCTCCACGAACTCTGATATGTTCCACCTATGTGGTGACACTGGATGTATATTTCCCACCACCCCTAGTGGCGGGAGTCCAATCAAGAAGTAGATGTCCTAAATGGTCAACTCGATCCTGTGCCCCTGCACCATAAAGACATCATTTTCTGGATCCCAATAGCTAACTATCCTAGATAGTAAGGGCTTACCTTCCCTCATCAATGGGTTCTCAACCAGATTGAGAAACTCATACCTCACAAGTGCTCCTCATACTACCTGATCCCCCTGGATCTTGACACGAAGCACATCCAAATACCTCTCTTTCTAGTTGATCCTTAACTATGTCATACCTGCACAAAACCATCATCTTTGTCAGCTCAAAGAAGGTAAATTGCATCATAAACCATCCTAGTCCTCAACCAAAAAACAACCAAAATCCCACCTCTGGGCCAACTTGCACTTTTCAGCCTCTGCAGCTGGGAGCTCACAGTTTTACCCTCTGGAAACTGTGAGCTAAGTCACATTATAGGCTCCAGAGGGTGCGAACCGATGTTGAGGAGAGATAGAGGTCTGTTTCTGAGCCCTAGGAACCTAATATGAAAAACTGAACTGCTAAAAATGAAGAGGAAGGTTAGGCCACCTACCTGCAACTAAAGAATATCGATTATAATGGTCAGTTATCCGCTATGATCACCGAAATATTTAGGGCCTTCTCCTCCTCTCCAAATTCACCACATCTCCACTAAAAAATGAATCAAAATGGAGGTTAATCACCTTATTAAATAAAAACCCTAAATTTTCTTTCGCCAATTGCAACCAAGCTGTAGCTTGGTTTGATGAACCGTTAACACCGCTGCAAATATATCCACCAACACTATAATGGGTATCCTTTTATTTTTGGTAATTTAACACTTCACCAGGAAGCCATTTTTCCAAGAAGGGTCACTTCGCTGCCTCTTAAAATCAGATTTCTTCACTTGAGCTGCTTGTACTTGGGGCACCACTTTTCCTTCACACTTTTCAACACGTGTGTCAATTTTCGTCATGAGTAACCATATTTTTCTCATGTTCTTATGGTCCCCACCGGGCCTATTATTTTTGGCAACATCATCGAGTCACCCTTGTTCACAGCATCCGAGTTGATTCACCATCGCATTCATGGAGTCTTTATCAAGTCACTTTGCTTCCTGTTATAATATTCCATCCTTTTTTTTCCTTGCCTCTCTCTCGTGTTGCCCATTTTTGCATCCAATCATAGTTTCCCCCATCCCTTCCAGAGTCAAGTCAGTCACTGCCAGGTCATCCATGTTTTTTATGCTGTGACAAGGGAAGTCGTTCGTTTGCTACTCAGTATCCCCTATTCCACCATCATCCTTGGTGTCAATCCATTAGTCACTTTCCTATGATCCCTCGTGCCTTAGTTGAGGATTCCTCATTGCCTCACCTATGGTGGACCTCCTTCTGTCGACATCAACACATTTATTCTAGAAGACAGGTCTAGAGGGCGGTGTATCTTGGTTCCATCTTCCATTCTAGCTCGGTTCCTCGGATCAGGAAAATCGACTCCTCATTTCACTTTGTCTTGTTTTTTTCTCATCTGCTCAGCTTCAGCTCATTATTGCATGATTGAGATTTGCATACTTGATGGTTCGGTGATCTAGCAGATTGTACCAGTGATTCCTGGGTGTGTGTGAGATGTTTCAGACCTCATGAGGGGGTGGCCCTTCAAGTAGTATCCCCACATGCCCAGATCACCTCAGATTATGCTACAACCTCAAATGCAGCTCTGCAGATTTGATGGGTTCGGTTCCAGTTGCTTGCAACGCCCATCGCATGCATGTATCATTCAGATGTGTTAGGTCCCTGTAATTTGTTACATTGGTGAGAAAAAATGGACAGGGGTAACATCAGACCAGTATTTGGAGTCCTAGGACCTAGCCTTCCTGCACTCAGAGAGGGTTCTCTCTATTTTGTGCAAAGGATGTGAACTTGTTTGCTTTTTAGGTTTTGATTTTAGGCTAGTTGTTAAGTTTAGGGTTTGTTTGTTTGTTTTGTTGGTTGGGAAAGTTGTTAAGTAGGTTAATAGAGTGGGGAATATCAATCCATTGAGCTATGGAATCTGAAAAAGTCTTTGAAATGTGTAAAAAAGAGTCAAGGATAGCTCAAAGGGCAAGTTGGAAAGATCAAATGGATATAATCAGGTGAAGGGAGAGTGAAGTAACATGGAGTTGTGAACATAGTAAGTTAAATGGGCAATAAAGGATCCTTTAACAAACCAATAAACAAGAAAAAGCTTCTAAGATGATAGCATAATGAAATCTTGAAGAGCAATGAAGGATTCCTCAATATCAACTAGGCTAAGCAAGTCTTAAAAACAACAGCTAAGCAAACTAACTGAGCAGTGAAGGATTCTCAAAAACTTACTTGGAAAGAAATAGCATTCTAACATAACATATCAGTAACACTAAAGAGCTCTTGAGGATTTATTTAGCAAAACTTTGACGAAGAAAACATAGAAGTCAAGAAAGCAGGCAGAAGTAGGGTATCCAGAAGATAAATCCCATTCTCTATTTTTGTTGTATGACTAAATGATCCATAAAAACAATGAATAAATGAAGAAAAAAAACATAAATATGGAATACAACACCATTTGAACAAGCTTAATGAATCCTAAGAGTGAGATTGATCCATAGAAGCATAATCCAACACCATCACAAGGCACCAACAACCAGTTTCACCAATAAGCTCCAAGTCTGTTTCATAGCATGCTCAGCAAAAATCCAACATTTAAAATGGAGCCTCCATGCTCTATTTATCATGCATTGGAGGAATAAAACTTAATTAATTCTCTAGAATCATATTACTTAATCATAAATGTCACTTTTGTCCTTGAGACCTTGCAAGGCCCAAGGCACAAAATATCTAAAACAAAATATATTTTCGGGCATTTTTAGCATAGAAATTGACATTTGGGCTCTTCCAAGCCTCCAAAAACTTTCCAAGCATATATTTTTTACTTTTCCTTTGTAAGGGCGCAACACTAAGTTTTAGGATGAATTTACATGCCAAGGGCGTAACAGAGGAGCAAGAAAACTGGGTCAACTTGCAGCAAGGTTTTGAAGGCCTTCCCGATGTTCGAATGGGCTCTGTGATGGCTCGTTGAAAATCCTGTTGAGTCTATTTTCCAGAACTACCCTTATTTTTCTGATTGGACCCCTATAACCAGTTCAAAAATAAAAAATCCCAAGACTGGTAAAGGCGGAGCACATGTCCTGAAAACTAGGCAGAAAGGTGAAAATTAGGGTGTTTTTAACCCTTTTGGAGGACCAAAACAACTACAATTGACCTAAAAATTTGTGATCATGCTATAATTGAGCTGAGGATTCCAAAAATTTAAGCCTTTCCTCTTGAAGATGATCTGAGAAAAAGTGTAGCACCATGGGTGCTATCCCCTTGGCCCTCCAAATCAACAAAAAACCAAAATTTGTCAAAATTCTCCAAAATTTGGTGGATGTGTGACTCATGGGTTTTGAGAGACATGTAGAGAAGATTGTGCCAAGATTCCAAGGTTAGCTTTGCCTTTTTCCTCTTTTAGTGCTTGGATCTTGGTTTGGGCCTTCTTGATTTTAGCCCTTGCAACTTGGTTTCTCCGAGCATAATGTTTGGTCATCTTTATTTGGAGGTCAAGGTCTCTATTTTCCTTCTCCAATTTTTCCTTCAACTGTGTGTTTTCTCTCTCCAACCAAGGCTTCCTATCATGTGTTATCTCCATGGCCAACAACTCATCTAGAGGGAGTTTATCTATCAGGGTTGGTTCTTGTTCTCTTTGTTTTGCCAATGCCTTCCTCAACCCCATGGTTCTAGGTCTCCTCCTAGACTGCCCTTCTTCATCCTCACTCTCCTCATAGGTGCCCATGAACTATTCTAACTTTACCTGTGCCTTTTGGGCTTCTTTCTGGGCCTTGATTGCCCCAGCCTCATAAATGGAAATTTGTGCTCCTAGCTGTCTGTTTTCCATTTCAAGGGCATCATTCACACTCTTGGCCCTATTTAGATTTGCTTGGAGGTCTTCAATGAGGGAATTTTTGCTATGGATGAGCAAGTTATATATCCTTGCTTCATTCTCCTCATCATTGTCTATCTGAATGATTTCAAACTCCCTCTCAACCTCATGGTCTTCTTCTTCTTCCTTACCTTTTGTTTGCCTTTGTCTAGTGGCCGAGCTGAGGTGGATGGCATGGTCCCTTGCCTTTTGGAGGCATAAAACACAAGCCTTTGTTCTCTTTGATATGTCAATGGAAGAGGTGTGATTGTGGTCATTTCAGTGTCTTTATCAGGGCTTCTTTCATTTGTCTCCATGTTTTCACCTTCACTACCCTTACCACTGCTCACCTCATCATTTTATTCACTTTTTTCATGACTGTGATGACTGTGGTCATGGCTTTCATGACTGTCCTCTTCTTTGCTATCTTGTTCACTGTCTTATTTATTATCTGCCTCTTTGTCATTGTTGACCTCTTTATCACTATTTTCTTCATTATCTGTCTCTGCCTTTTCTTCACTTTTTGTTTCTTCTTCATCATCTGCCTCTGCCTCTTCATCATTTGTCTCTTCCTCTTCATCATTTTCTGCTTCTGCCTCTTCATCATTTTCTGTCTCCTCTTCAAAAATTTATGCTTCTGCCTCAACATCATTTTCTACCTTTGCATCTTTATCTATCTCTTCATCACTACTGACCTATAAATTGTCTTCTTTATCACTGACCTCTGTGTTGTCTTCTTTTTCATCATTTTCCTCTTCCTCATTTTCCTCTGTACTGTCCTCTTTATCAATGGCTTGTTCACTACCTTCTTCTTGATCATTTTCTGTCTCTATATCTTCATCATTATCATTTTTTTCTTCCTCATCTTCCTCTTCATTATCTGCCTCTTCATCACCTGCCTCTTTGTCACTATTTTTCTCACTGTCGTTTTCTTCATTATCTGCCTCTATCTCTTCTTCATCATCCTCCTCTGCCTCTTCACCATTTTTCTCTTCATCATCATCCTCCTCTTCATCATTTTCTTCCTCTTCCTCATCATTGACCTCTTTGTCACTATCCTCTTCTTGATCTGATTCTCTAGGAGAAGGTGAGGAAGGGAGGTTTTCTTGAGGGGAGGATTCATGTGTATATAATGAGTCATGGTCAGTGGGGGGTGATGGAGGAGTGGATGGAGGTGGATGAGATGATGAGGGTAAATTTGGCTGGTGATGAGGCTGTGGGTTTGTGAAAACTTCATGGGCGATGAACACATCCCATGGAATACCTTGTTGCTCTAATTGATGTAACACAATCATCTTGATAAGAGAATGGTGAAAAAGACTTTGCATTTGTTGTGAAGGATGTATCTTTTGCACAATGTAAGACATATTATAAATAATTCTATAAAGATAATAGGGAAAATGTATCAGCTTTACCCTAGTGAAGTGCATGAGTAGTCTTATATGGTAGGAATAAATCCTAGAAAACCTACCCTCACATGTAAAATATTTCATGATGACTTTCATCAAGGGTGCATATGTCTCCAGTAGATGTGAAAATGGAAAAATGGATTTGCGGTCAGCTTGGTATCTACGTTTCAAGAAATTTTGATAATGGCTCAGGTCCAAATTTGCCTACTTGAACCACTTTTCTCCCATAATAGGTATCCTAGTGGCCATAGAAATGAACCAATTTTCTCCCATACTCCTAAATTTACTTGTGGTCATGGAGGTTAAGGATAAAAATCCTAGTCAACTCAGGGTGACTTTGGACCTGTTGTACCCTTTCAAAGAAGTCAAAACAACCCACCTCCTGGAAATATGCAACTATCATAGGAGAGGCCATCAATTCCTTGGTGTTCAATGGTTCAAACCTATTTACTCTTCCACCCTTTCATTGTTGTTTTCTAGGCCCTTGGCCTCCCTCACCACTGCCACTATTAGTTTCCTTTTGTTATTTTGCTTTTTTACTCCTGCCTTGAAGGTCAAAACCCTAATTTTTCTTTGTGAATTTGATGGCGAAATCTAGGGTTTATTCCTCTAATTTAATGACAAGAACTTTGGAAATGAAATAGTGATGTTTGTACTTACCCCTCAAAGGTGCTAGAAAACCCTTAGAAGTGACTTTTGAGGAGTTTTTGAGCCAATTCTGGTCTTAATTTTCCGCAGAAAACCTCCAAGCCAAATGCGCAGCACAGGCGGGTAGCGTCGGGCCAGTCAGGCAAGGTTTAATGGGCTTGTCGGGCCGCTGCTGAATGTGCAACGTAGGCGCGTAGCACCAGGTAAAGGCTGCATGGGCCTATAGAACCGCTACTGAATGCGTAGCGTCAGACCGCTGTTGAACGGGAAAAGCCTGCATGGTGTTTCTGTTGGGTCACTTGGCTGGGTAATCCTGAACGAATTCCTGTGCAACAGAGGAAAAGGTCCGGCAGTATGTGTGAATGGGCCTGTCGGGCAGTCTGCGTTTAGCGCCAAACACGTAGCGCCCGGGCAAGGTTGCACGGGCCTATCAGGCAGGTTTCAGTGCAGCACCAAATGCATAGCGCCCGGGCCTATCGAGTCATTTTTGCGAGCGCGTAGCACACGATGACAGGCGTGTAATTCCAAGGAAATTTTTTTGAAGAAAACACCCACAAGCACGTAGCACAGGGTCCCAGGAGCGTAGCACAGGGTAAACTCTGCCCAAGTTTTCCAGAACTTCAAAATTCCTTCTCTGACCGCCTTTGATGATCTTTAAAAACGAAATGAGTAATTGAGGGTGGAAAAGGGCCTTTGTAGCTGAGGAGAATAAATTAAAACAAGAAAGCCCCCTTTGCTAATGTTTGTCAAACTTTTTTAACTTTTCACTGATATTTCCTTTAACCCTTTTGTTTTGCAGGTGTTGTTTGAGTGACAAGGCTCACCTTCTTTGGTTGGCTTATGTCTTTGAACATTTTTACTTTGGCAGGTAAACAAACTCACTTTTCCCTCTGACCTTTGAACATGCTGAAATCAATTTGATAACTTTGGCCATCCACACAGTGGTAACACCTTCAAAACCCTTTATATTCACCTTGGAGCTTATACCTGTTCTCTATTCTTTAACCACTAAATGAAAATGGCTGAGATGAGAGCTTGATCTTCTTTTATGTGTCTTGCTGCATTGGGCTTCTGTTTGGCACATTGTTGATCTAATCAGGCTTAGAAAACTTTGATCTCCTCTTTAAACACAGTGCTCTCTAATTTATTTTAGAATTCATCAGTTACCCTATCAATTTCCCCTATTGAATTACCTCTTAACATTCCTGCAGAAATGTCAAGCACACTTACCTTTTGCGGGAATTGAAATTGGAAAAATAACTTTCTTTGGAGACCTCCTGCTCTTTCTTGGGCAATCATGTGTTGCTCTTCTTTTTCATTAGAACCATAACTAGTATGAGAAGAACAGAGGTTAAAATACTAATGAAGATACAATAACCTAGGGAAAACCTAATAATCTAGTGGTAGGGTTTTAACTTGGTCCTTGACTGAGATTAGGCTTGGGGTCTTAATAGCATAAAGACAAAGCTTTTGACCAATGGGGGTATTTTATCATATAGAAATGGAGGTACTTAATCTATCTAAGGAGCTCTTAGAGGTATTTCTGAGACCATCAAGGTTTGAGGACCCTGATGAACATGGGAAAGGATAGGTTGAGTGATAACACTGGATGAAGGTGAAGTGGTGGGGTAAAGGCAAAATAGAGGGCTAGGGTGATAGGTGGGAAAAACAAACTGGATGAATGGCATAAGGCCAGGAGGGGCCCTTTAGGAGTGACGATTTAAACAAGGAATGGCAGAGTAGTAACATAGTGAAAAAATTGTTTTAAGGATAATGAAGGCAGAGATTTCTAAAACTCACAATATTCATGAATTTTGTTTTTAGAAATCTAGGATTGACATTTAGTCATCTTCAAATAGTAAAAATTACTGATGACTAACAGTGGCTCCACTTGGGGAGGGCAGCTCCTTTTTAATGGGTGTCCAGGACCTCAGAGCTCAAATCTCTGAGTTTTGAAGACCAGTTCCTCATCCATTTGGCATATTTCTCTTCTTTAATTTGTTGTTGTTTCATAGAAGCTATGATCTTAAGAATATTAAAGACATGCTCGGTTCAACCTTATCCCTACCTACCCATCATACCTTGCCTAAAAAATTTTCTCCCTTTGGGTGCACTTGGACTGACAAACCCTTCACATTCGTTTTATTTGAAAACATAAAACAAAAACTATCTACTTGTACCCTTATCACTCCCAAGAGTTCAGATTAAGAAAATGAACTCTTATATTCTCTACCTAGTCTACTTATTTGTCAAGATTAAACTGTTTGACAAACTTTTGTTCTATAGTATACTGGCATGAAATTGAAAACATGACTGAGCTAGGATTGAGCAATCTGATTTTCCATGGGCTGTGGCATTCAGACAAGCTGCACATAGACATTATTTTGCATAATAAAACGAAACTAGAAAGCATGAGGGCTGTGATTTAGAAATTGTTAGGCATTCCTCTCTTTCTCTTTGGTTCAAATTTGGGCATTAGAACTAGCATCTTTTCCTCTTAATCTATTCTTACTGAAAAGTCAAGCTTAAATGGTTTGACAAGCCTTCTTTCACTAACCTATCAGCAAAATTTAAAGACAAGTTCAACCATGATTAGGCTAGATGACTGAACAAGACTCTTGTTTCCAAAAAAGTAGTGGCATTTAGATGTGCTCACTTTCAACAAAACTCTTTTTTGGGTATGGGGCTGTACCTCTTCTTTTAATCTACCCTCTTTTTCTTCTTTTTTGTTTTTGTGTTTTTGTTTTTTTTCCTGATTTTTTATCAATCAATGTTATGTACAATGAATGCAAACTTCAAACTAGGAACTTTGAAAAAAATAGTGTTTGAGCATCCTGCCATTGACAGGACCTCCGAACACCTCTACTCAATCCAGCTCTTGTAAAAAGAAAGCATTGTTACCTATAGCTGAATGGATGATGTAAGGACCCTTCCAAAATTATTCAAACTTGCCATGTTTTCCTTTGTCCTCCCTCCTGGAGTCCCATTTCAGCACTGTGTCTCCAATGTGGAAATTATTGGCTTTGGTTCTTCTGACATAAATCTTCTTTATGTTTTCTTGCACTGCTTGTGTTCTTTTGTAAAATTGTTCCCTTGACTACTGCTAATGAATGGTTTGGTTCAACCTCCTTTGCATGTCATTTTCTTCTGATTGAACTTCTTGAATAAGCTTCATTACCAGAACTCCCAAGGATGTTGGGAAAACAAAATCAATGCCATAAACCAATAGATAGTGAGACATATTGATAGATTTCTTAGTTGTTAGTCTATCAGCCCATAGTGCATGCACCAGTTTTCCATGCCATGATTTTTTGTTCTCTTCCAACAATTTCTTGATGATGTTCACCAAACTCTTGTTAGAAGACTCAGCCAGTCCATTACCTTGAGGGTAATAAGCTATAGAATGTCCCAGTGTGATGTGATACTTGTAGCATAAGTCCACCATTCTTTTGGACTTAAATGTTGCAGCATTATTGGTGATGATCTTCTTGGGACAGCCAAATCTAGACAAGATGTTGGTTTCAAGGAATTTTATGATGACTGAGTCGGTAGCATTCCTTGAAGGGATGGCTTCTATCCATTTGGTGAAATAATCAGTAGTAGTGAGAGTCCACTTGTGTTGGGCAGATGAGGCAGGGTGGATTTTTCCAATGAAATCTAAAACCCACTGCTGAAAAGGAGTTTCAATAGTAATAGGATGCAAGGGCAAAGTTAGTATCTTCTTCTTTCCATCAAAGATTTGGCATTTATGGAAAGTTGCAACTAGCTTGTGAGTATCGGGGAAAAGAGTGGGCCAATAGTAACCAGCTCTAAGGATTTTATTAGCTATGGTTTTTCCAGTAGAGGTGACCTCCACACTCTCCATCATGGAACTCATGCATAATTCTATCTGCATCATCTTCAAGCAAACATTTAAGCAATATGCCAATAGAATTTTTCCAATATAAAGCTCCAAAAAAAATGTATAAATTTAAAGGTTTTTGTTTCAAGAATCTAGCTTTTGTTTTGGATAGAGTTGGAGGAGCATTGAGATAGAAAATTACATATAGAATATCAGCATACCAAGGTGAATTCAGAAATACTTCTTCAATGTGTGGAGCTGTGCACTCTTCCCATTCCTCTAATGCATCAATCATATTCATGTCTAGTGCTTGAAAATTTGTTTCAGCCATGAGTTTTGTGAGTCCTTGTCCTTTAACCAGTTTAGTGGGTCTGATTTCTAAATCATATTCTAAGATAATAGCAACCCATTTACCCCTTTTACCATCAGGGTCTTGAGTCAAAATATCATTAACAACTGTGTGTGGAACAAAATAAATAACATGGGAGTGAAAAATGTAAACTATGAAGTCCTTCAATGCTTTGATCAAGGCAAAGGCTTGTTTCTCCATGATGTTATATTTTAGAGGAGAATCTATCAATGCTTTGCTAAAGAAGGCTATGGGTTGTTCTTGTCCCATCATGTTCTTTTGAAGCAATAAAACAACAACATAGTGTTCAGATGTAAAGGAGAATATGAAGAAATCCTTGGTAAAGTCGAGGCTGATTAGAACTGGTGTTTGGGTAAGGGCTTGTTTCACCAGTTCAAAGGATTTTTTGGCTTCTGTGGTCCACTTGACTCCTACTTCTCTTTTTAGCATGGTTGTGATATTTCTTAGGAGTTCAACGAGGTTAGGGATGAATCTTCTCAGGAAGTTTATCTTTCCAATGAACGATTGCAGCTCTTAATATTTCTAGGATGGCTAATTTGTAGTATACCTTCAATTCCATTGCGGTCTATCTTGATCCCTTCTTCAGAAATGATGTGGCCTAAGAGTTTTCCTTCTTGAATACCAAACAATGTTTTCTTAGGATTCAGAGATAAGCCATACTTCCTACACTTCTCAAAGACCTTCCGCAAATGAACTAAGTCCTCTTCTTCAGTTTTAGAATAAATAATGATGTCATCAAGGTAAATTACTATGAATTAGCCTATGTCTTCAGAAAAAGCTATATCCATGGCCCTTTGAAAAGTAGCCCCTGCATTCATCAACCCAAATGTCATTTTTACATACATGAATGTTCCCCAAGGTGTTGTGAAAGCGGTTTTGTGTTGATCACTTGGCAGTACCAATACCTGATTGTAACCTGAAAAACCATCAAGCAATGATATTCTCTTAGAACCTACCACCCTTTGTAGTATATGATCCATTTTGGGTAAAGGGTAGTTTTCCTTTAGGGAGGCTTTGTTCCAGTTTCTAAAGTCTATGCACAGCCTAATCTCCCATGTTTTCTTCCTAACTGACACAAGGTTGGAAACCCATTCTGAGTACCTAAGTGGAACTATGATACCATCATCATACATCTTCTTTATTTATTTTTCAACTTGAGGTACTAGAATGGGGTTTATTCTTCTCAATTTTTGTTTGATTGGTTTCTGATTTTCCTTGAGAGGAATTTTATGTTGGATGATGCTTATGTTGTAGGACTTCAAATCCTCATACCCCCATGCAAAAATATCTTTAAACTCTTTAAACAACTCTATATATTTATGTTTTATGTGAGGAGGGAGAGTTTTGGAAAACTTGATTATTTTGGGTTCTTTTATGTTGCCTATGTTAAATTCTTCCACATTAGTTTCAGTGGTTTCAATTTTTGGCTTTATTGCTACATCATTAAAGTCAAACAACTCTTCTAAAGGGGCAAGACCCCTTGGAAATGATTTATCTTTGCATTGAAGCTCCTCAAGGTCTTTTTGATCTAAATATACCAATGATTCTGCTTTAAGAGGATATTCTAGTAGATTTATGTCAGTTTTACAAGGCAGCTCTATTTTGAGGGTTTGTTCTTTGTCAAAGCAAGCTTCTTGATGGATTAAGTCTAATTTTAACATTTCAAACTTGCTTTTAGGCTGCAAGAAATTTTCAATCTGTTTTTCATTTTCAAATACTTGCCAGTGATCTATGTTATCCGGGACTGCTGGTCTGCACTTGAATTTCACAGTGTATTGTTCATTAGAATGAGGAATTTGGCATGTGTTGGCAGCAAAGGCAGGTTCATTGGCCAATTTTTTTTGAGCTCTAGGGATGGAGATATGTTCATACTTCTCAAAAAATTTCAAGAGATCCAAGGCAACATTCCGGTATTCTCTTAATCTAGGATTCTTGGTAGAATATTCTCCCTTGATTTGTCTAATGATCAGTTCAGAGTCTCCTTGAACATAAATTTTCTTGTCTCCTATGTATTTTATCAAATGTAAACCAAGGAGAAGGGCCTCATACTCAACAATATTGCTAGTGCATTGAAATTTTAGTTTTTAGGAGTGGCCTTCATTGGTGTTATGAATCCAGACACCAGCTCCCAAACCAGCTTTGCCACAAGAGCCATCAAAGCTCATGTTCCAAAGCATTTCAAGTTAAACTTCACCATTATGCTGTTGTTCGGGGTTTCTAGAGTTTTGGCTATCAAGTTCCTCATTCAATGCTTGGTTTGACTGTTGTGGTAGGCCTATATCTTTCTCAATTTCATTTACTTGTTCGTCAATGTTATCATCATTATACAAGATAAATGAGTCAAGATCTGAATGGATGGAATAAAGAGGGGTGTTTTTTGGCCTATATTAACCATATATTTCATGTGTTATTCCTGGTACAACCTCCTTGTTTGGTTAAAAACCGGGATGGTAGCATAAGACATGTCCATTTGGAGATTCCCTTGAAGTTTGGCCCCCCACGATCTGGATAAAAGCATGCCATACTTCAAGGGAATTTCAGCAACCACTATGTCCATAAATAGACTCTTAGCAGGTATTTGTGCCAGATTGACACACAAATCCTTGATCAGACCCAAACACTTGACTCTACTTGAATCGAACGAGTATAAGTCCTTGTAAGGTTTGGTTATTTCTAAGCCTAATCTATCCATTACTACCTTAGGTATGAGATTTTGTGAGGCTCTAGAGTCTAGCATATAATTATGCAAGATTTTGTCATGAATGTTTAAGCTGACATAGAATGGAGGGAAAATTCCTTCTTGATATTTTCCCTCTACTTCAGGTCCAAACAATAGCTCTCGTTTTTCATCAGTTAAGTTCAAGGAGTCGGTATCATTTCCTATATTCAAAGCTTTGAACACTTGATTCCTATATACATCCTAAGTTACTAGTTCAACAAGGGGCATGCTTATTTTGATTTTGACAATCTCTCCCTCAAAACTGAAAGGTGTTAGTGTTTTTGACATATTTACATATGTTTTGTCCCACATATCTCTTTCAGCGATTTTGGTTAGCTGAGTTTTATTAGGATTGTCATTTTGAGCAGATTTTCCAGGGCCACTACTGGGGGTACTAGGGCAGCTTCGGTCACCATTTTTTTGGCTATTTTTATCTTTGTTTTGATCAGGTTTCTTAGCCATGGTGATTGTTTTCTCTGTTGTCTTTTTCATTATATTTACAGGGGTCTTTTTAACAACAGTTTCTTGTTTGTTTTTTTTGGAGGCCTCTTGGTTTTTCTTACTCCTAAGATCATATTGTCTATGGAGCTCCATTATGGCATTCTCAAATCCCAACTTATACTCTTCAGACTCCTAATAGTTTTTTTTATCATTTTGATTTGAGGAAAAGAACCCTTGTTCTCCTTCCGTGAGAAAAACATCACCCTCATTGTCAGATCCTATCAAGTTTACATGGTTTTCTTCCAGTTGTTCCATTTTTCTTTCCTCCTCATCCATATAATTGTCTTGGAAGGGAGGCATAATTTGTTGGTCATTGTCTCTCTGTCTGATTTGGGGTGGGTCTCTTCTGAAGTTCGGATTCCTATTCTTGTTTTGGGGATTTGGTTGAGTTTCCCTAGGAGGTGTTCTTTCATTCAAGTTTATCCTCTCCATCATTCTCTCCATTGTTCTAAATAGGTTGTCAATTTTGGCATCGGATGAGGAAGTCGAGGCAATAGTTTCATCTTTGTATGTGACTCTCTTTTCTGACCTCATCTTAGCCCTATTTTCAATTAGGTTGGTCTCTGCACTCACAGGTCCACTTTGCATGTCCTCTAAAGTTTTTGGATGCCTCTCTCTTAGTTGGTAGGTCATGTTTGGATCAAAGCCTTCTGGAAATTTCACTATTGTTAGGCCTTGCGGGGGTTTCATGTGAGGTGGGAGGGCATTGTATACACTATTGAACCTAATGCAATAGTCTTGGATGCTTTCCCTGAAATTTCTCTTGAGGTTTTTATATTCTGAGAGAATTTGGAGAGGGTTCTTCTTAATCTCCCATTTTTTTATGAATGTCTGGTAAAGGGAAGGGAGATCATGTATGTTGTTAGGAGTCAAGCTTTTAAACCATTTTTCAGCTTCCCCCCAGGCTCTGGGCAAACGTCCTCATCTTTATGGTTTCCTCTTCTAATTCCATGTAATCAAAAGCATCATTTATTCTATCTACACGATGTTGGGCAGTGGTAGATTCAACTCTGGTAAAGTGGGGAATTCTAGATTGGTAGTCATTTGGAAAAGGTATCAGAGGTTGTGGTAGTACTAGGGGGGCGTACCATGCTGCCATGATGGGAGCTAATGGAATCCAAGGAGGATTTACAAAGGGAGTGTTTGTGAGAGGGGATGTAGTATGAAGTGGTGTGTTTTGCACAATGGTGGTATGAATGGATGTGGTAGAAGTACTTGGACCAGCAAATTGATTTTGAGCAGAATTAGAATGAAAAGATCCAAAGTGATGGAGAAGTTGAAAATCAGGAGGAGTGGAAGGAGAGGCTTCTACGCTAGGACTCTGCTGCAAATCTATGGGCTCAAGGTCAGTCCGGTCAATCCCACTTTGTGACTTGGTCCTGAAAAGGTTTCTTGTATGGTGCAAGTCAAACTGGGGATCTTGCAAGGCTGTAAGATGTACAGGGACAGAAATGGCTCTATGAATGGTCCTAACAATAGTTGAGTCTTCAGTTTTGGAAGTTTTCCACAAAATATTTTCCGGGTCGTCAACTATGGTAGAAGGGTTTGGGTCTGGGTGAGATCTAGTACAGATTCTTTGTGAAGCCATATTTCAAACCCAAAGTGTAGAGAGGCTGAAATTTTATGACTTCTTTCAGAAGGCAGACCTCTCTAATTGTTTGCTAAACTCGCACAGTTTGTGACTAAGCTTCTAATCTCTTCAGGGATGATTTGACATAATCCTAAGGAAGTTTATGAACACTAGTAAAGTTATAAGGCCTACTGGTGGCTAGTGGAGTTTCCAGGTGGATGTTTTTAATATTTTGAAGATAAGTATTTGTGGTCCACCGCCAACAATTTACAAAATCCAATATAGGGATGTTTTATGGTTTTCTGAGTTCCTTTATGTAGCCCTAAGGTTTCTATGAGTGTCCTCTAGTTAATTCATCATCTTGCTAGAATGGTGAGACAATTAGATTCTACTCTTGGCTAATAGTTTGAGTTCTCTATGTTTAATTGAGGGTCTGTGAGTCTGTAAGAGATATTCAGGCTATTATGTACTCAGAGTCCCATCATGATCGCCATTATGTTAGGTCCCCGTAATTTGTTAGATTGGTGAGAACAAATAGAAAGGGGTAACATCAGACCATTCTTTGGATTCCTAGGACCTAGCCTTCTTGGACTCGGAGAGGGCTCTCTCTATTTTGTGCAAAGGATGTGAACTTTTTTTCTTTTTAGGTTTTGATTTTAGGCTAGTTGTTAAGTTTAGGGTTTGTTTGTTTGTTTGGTTGGTTGGGAAAGTTTTTAAGTAGGTTAATAGAGTGGGGAATATCAATCCATTGGGATATGGAGTTTGAAAAAGTGTTTGAAATGTGTAAAAATGAGTCAAGGATAGCTCAAAGGGCAAGTTGGCAAGATCAAATGGATCTAATCAGGTGAAGGGAGAGTGAAGTAACATGGAGTTGTGAACATAGTGAGTTAAATGGGAAATAAAAGATCCTTTAACAAACCAATAAACAATAAAAATCTTCTAAGATGATAGAATAATGAAATCTTGAAGAGTAATGAAGGATTCCTCAATATCAAATATGCTAAGAAAGTCTTAAAAACAACAGTTAAGCCAGCTAAGAGAGCAGTGAAAGATTCTCAAAAACTTACTTGGAAACAAATAGCATTCTAACATAACATATCAATAACACTAAAGAGCACTTGAGGATTTCTTTAGCAAAACTTTGAAGAAGAAAACATAGAAGTCAAGAAAGCAGGTAGAAGTAGGTTATGCAGAAGATAAATCCCATTCTCTATTTCTGTTTTATGACTAAATGATCCATAAACACAATGAATAACTGAAGAAAACAAACATAAATATGGAACAAATCACCATTTGAACAAGCTTAACGAATCCTAAGAGTGAGCTCGATCCATAGAAGCACAATCCAACACCATCACAAGGCATCAACCACTAGTTTCACCAATAAGCTCCAAGTCTATTCCAACATTTACAATGGAGCCTCCATGCTCTATTTATCATGCATTGGAGGACTAAAACCTAATTAAGTCTCTAGAAGCCTATTACTTAGTCATAAATGTCACTTTTTTCCTTGAGACCTTGCAAGGCCCAAGGCACAAAATATCTAAAACAAAATATCTTTTCGAGCATTTTTAGCAAAGAAATTGACATTTGGGCTCTACCAAGCCTCCAAAAACTTTCCAAGCGTACATTTTTTACTTTTCCTCTGTAAGCACGTAGCACTGAGTTTTAGGATGAATTTCCATGCCAAGGGCGTAGTATAGGAGCAAGAAAACTAGGTCAAATCGCAGCAAGGTTTTGAAGGCCTTCCCGATGTCGGAATGGGCTCCGTGATGGCTCGTTGGAAATCCTATTGAGTCTATTTTCCAGAATACCCTTAGTTTTCTAATTGGACCGCTATAACCTATTGAAAAAAGAAAAAATCCCAAGACTGGTAAAGGTGCAGCACATGTCCTAAAAACTAGGCATAAATGTGAAAATTAGGGTGTTTTTTACCCTTTTGGAGGACCAAAACAACTCCAATTGACCCAAAACTTTGTGATAATGCTAACTTGAGCTGAGGATTCCAAAAATTTAAGCCTTTACTCTTGAATATTCTCTGAGAAAAAGCGTAGCACCATGGGTGCTACCCCCTTGGCCCTCCAAATCAGCAAAAAACCAAAATTTATCAAAATTGTCCCTAATTTGGTGGATTTGTGCCTCATGGGTTTTGAGAGACCTGTAGAGAATATTGTGCCAATATTTCAAGGTTAGCTTGGCCTTTTTCCTCTTTTAGTGCTTGGATCTTGGTTTGGGCTTTCTTGAATTTAGCCCTTGCAACTTGGTTTCTCCGGAAATAATGTTTGGTCATATTTCTTTGGAGGTCAAGGTCTCTATTTTCCTTCTGCAATTTTTCCTCCAAGTGTGTGTTTGATATCTCCAACTAAGGCTCCCTATCATGTGCTATCTCCATGGCCAACAACTCATCTAGAGGGAGTTTCTCTGTCAGCACTGATCCTTGTTCTCTTTATTTTTCCAATGCCTTCCTCAACCCCATGGTTCTAGGTCTCCTCCTAGACTTCCCTTCTTCATCCTCACTCTCCTCATAGGTGCCCATGAAATCTTCTAACTTTACCTGTGCCTTTTGGGCTTCTTTCCAGGCCTTGATCACCCTAGCCCCATAAATGGAAATTTGTGCTCCTAGCTACCTGTTTTCCATTTCAAGGGCATCATTCACACTCTTGGCCCTATTTAGGTTTTCTTGGAGGTCTTCAATGAGGGAATTTTTGTTCTGGATGAGAAAGTTAGATATCCTTGCTTCATTCTCCTCACCACTGTCTATATGAATGATTTCAAACTCCCTCTCAACCTCATGATCTTCTTATTCTTCTTTTACTTTTTGTTTGCCTTTGTATAGTGGCTGAGCTGAGGTGGATGGCATGGTCCCTTTCCTTTTGGAGGTAGCAAACAAAAGCCTTTGTCCTCTTTGATATGTCAATGGAAGAGGTGTGATTTTGGTCATTTCATTGTCTTGATCAGGGTTTCCTTCATTTTTCTCCATGTTTTCATCTTCACTACCCTTACCACTTCTCACCTCATCATTTTCTTCACTTTTTTCATGACTGTGATGACTGTGGTCATGATTGTCCTCTTCTTTGTTGTCTTGTTCATTGTCTTCTTTATTATCCGCCTCTTTTTCAATGTTGACCTCTTTTTCATTGTATTCTTTTTCACTATTTTCTTCATTATCTATCTCTCCCTTTTCTTCACTTTATGTTTCTTCTTCATCATCTGCCTCTGCCTCTTCATCATTTGTCTCTTCCTCTTAATAATCTTTTTCTTCTGCCTCTTCATCATTTTCTGTCTCCTCTTCATCATTTTCTGCTTCTACCTCTTCATCATTTTATGCCTCTACCTATTTATCTGTCTCTTCATCACTATTGACCTCTAAACTGTCTTCTTTATCACTGCCCTTTGTGCTATCTTCTTTTTCATCATTTTCATCTTCCACATCTTCCTCTGTACTGTCCTCTTTATCATTGGCTTGTTCACTACCTTCTTCTTGATCATTTTTTGTCTCTGTATATTCATCATTATCATTTTCTTCATCCTCATCTGCCTCTTCATTATCTGCCTCTTCCTCCTCTTCATTATCTACCTCTTCCTCATCTGCCTCTTTGTCACTGTTTTTCTCACAGCCATTTTCTTCATTATCTACCTCTATCTCTTCTTCATTGTCCTCCACTGCCTCTTCATCATTTGTCTCTTCATCATCATCCTCATCTTCATCATTTTCTTCCTCTTCCTCATCATTGACCTCTTTGTCACTGTCCTCTTCTTGATCTGATGCTTTAGGAGAAGGTGAGGAAGGGAGGTTTTCTTGAGGGAAGGATTCATGTGCAGAAACTGAGTCATGGTCAGTGGGGGTTGATGGAGGAGTGGAGGGAGGTGGATGAGATGATGAGGGTAAATTTGGCTGGTGATGAGGTTGTGGGTTTGTGAAAACTTCATGGGCAATGAACACCTCCCATGGAATACCCTGTTTCTTTAATTGATGTAACACAATCATCTTGATAAGAGAATGGTGAAAAAGAATTTGCATTTGTTGTGAAGGATGTCTCTTTTGCACAATGTAAGACATCTTATCAATAATTATATAAATATAATAGGGAAAATGTAGTAGCTTTACCCTAGTGAAGTGCATGAGCAGTCTTATATGGTAGGAATAAAGCCTAGAAAACCTACCCTCACATGTAAAGTATTTCATGATGACTTTCATCAAGGGCGCATATCTCTCGAGTAGATGTGAAAATGGAAAAATGGATTTGCAGTCAGCTTGGTATCTAGGTTTCAAGAAAGGTTGATAATGGCTCAGGTCCAAATTTTCCTACTTGAACCACTTTTCTCCAATACTAGGTATCCCGATGGCCATAGAAATGGTATTAGCGGATAGCTCAAAGTTTACTCCTGATAAATTTACTTGATGGTCATGGAGGTTAAGGATAAAAAGCTTGGTCAACTCAGGTTGAATTTGGACCTGTTGTACCCTTTCACAAAATTCAAAACAACCCACCTCCTGGAAATATGCAACTGTCATAGGAGAGGCCATCAATTCCTTGGTGTTCAATGGTTCAAACCTGTTTACTCTTCCACCCTTTTGTTGATGTCTTCTAGGCACTTGGCTTCCCTCACCATTGCCACTATTAGTTTCCCTTGACATTTTTCTTTTTTACTCTTGCCTTGAAGGTCAAAACCCTAATTTTGCTTTGTGAATTTTAATGGAGAAATCTAGGGTTTATTCCTCTAATTTAATGACAAGAACTTTGGAAATGAAATGGTGTTGTTTGTACTTACCCCTCAAAGGTGCTAGGAAACCCTTAGAAGTGACTTTTGAGGATTTTTTGAGCCAATTCCGGTCTTGAGTTGCTGCAGAAAACCTCCTAGCCAAACGTCCAGTGCAAGCGTGTAGTGTCGGGTCAGTCGGGCGAGGTTGAACGGGCCTGTTAGGCTGCTGCTAAACGCGCAGCGCAGGCATGTAGAGCCGGGCAAAGGCTACACGAGCCTGTCTGGCTGCTGCTGAACGTGTACCCTCGGGCCGCTATTGAACAGGAAAAGCCTGCACGGTGGTTCTGTTGGGTCACTTGGCTAGGTAATCCTGAAAAAATTCCCATGCAGTAGAGGAAAAAGTCCGACAGTCTATGTGAACAGGCCTATTGGGCAGTCTGCGTGCAGCGCCAAACGTGTAATGCTCGGGCAAGGTTGCACGGGCCTGTCGGGCGTGTTTCGGTGCAGTGCCAAACGCGTAGCACTCGGGCCTGTTGGGTCAGCTCTGTGAGTGCGTAGCACATGATGACAGTCGCACAGCGCTAAGGAAAATTTTCTGAAGAAAACACCCGCAGGTGTGTAGCACAGGGTCCTAGGAGCATAGCATAGGGGAAACTTTGCCCAAGTTTTCCAGAACTTCAAAATTCCTTCTCTGACCACCTTTGATGATCTTTAAAAATGAAATGAGTAATTGAGGGTGGAAAAGGGCCTTTTTAGCTGAGGAGAATAAATTAAAACAAGAAAACCCCCTTTTTCTAATGTTTTTCAAACCTTTTAACTTTTCACTAATATTTCCTTTAACCCTTTTGTTTTGCAGGTGTTGTTTGAGTGATAAGGCTCACCTTCTTTGGTTGGATTATGTCTTTGAACATTTTTACTTTGGCAGGTAAACAAACTCACTTTTCCCTCTGACCTTTGAACATGCTGAAATCACTTTAATAAATTTGGCCATCCACACAGTGGTAACACCTTGAAAACCCTTTATATTCACCTTGGAGCTTATACCATGTTCTCTATTCTTTAACCACTAAATGAAAATGGCTAAGATGAGAGCTTGATCTTCTTTTATGTGTCTTGATGCATTGGTTTTTTGTTTGGCACACTTTTGATCTAATCAAGCTTAAAAAAATTTGATCTCCCCTTTAAACACAATGCTCTCTGATTTCTTTTAGAATTCATCAGTTACCTTATCAATTTCCCCTGCTAATTTACCTCTTGAAATTCCTGCAGAAATGCCAAGCACACTTACCTTTTGCAGGACTTGAAATTGGAAAAATAACTTTCTTTGGAGACCTCCTGCTCTTTCTTGGGCAATCATGTGTTGCTCTTCTTTTTCATTAGAAACAGAACTAGTATGAGAAGAACAGAGGTTAAAATACCAATGAAGATCCTATAACCCAGGGAAAACCTAATAATATAGTGGTAGGGTTTTAACTTGGTCCTTGATTGAGATTAGGATTGGGATCTTAACAATGTAAAGACAGAGCTTTTGACCAATGGGTGTATTTGATCATATAGAAATGGAGGTACTTGATCTATCTAAGGAGCTCTTACAGGTATTTCTGAGACAATCAAGGTTTGAGGACCCTGATGAACATGGGAAAGGATAGGTTGAGTGATAACACTGGATGAAGGTGAAGTGGTGGGGTAAAGGCAAAATAGAGGGCTGGGGTGATAGGTGGGAAAAACAAACTATATGAATGGCATAAGCCTAGGAGGGGCCCTTTACGAGTGATAATTTAAACAAGGAATGGCATAGTAGTAACATAGTAAAAAAATATTTTATGAAAGTAGTGAGATTTCTAATACTCACAATATTCATGAATTTTGTTTTTAGAAATCTAGGAATGACATTTAGTCATATTTAGATAGTAACAATTACTGATGAATAACAAGATGATCCATTCATATTTTTAGAGAACTTTCCTGTTTATCAGGGTTTCTTTGGTTATTATTATGTCTCATGTACTCATATATTATTGTATTTAGTCTTGGCTCATGTTTTTTTCGGTGTAGTATGTATGTGGGATTCATTATATTTTTGTCTGGCCCCTTTGTATGAGAGCATGTCATGTACCATTTATCATGTACTTTGTTGATCAGTTTCATTTTGTTGGGCACACCATTATTCTTTGTACTTTGTCATCTCGACGAGCATAGGTATGCCACCCCACCTCACTGAGAATAGGTACCCAAACATCAAAGGAGACTTATATCATTTGCAGGTCTCACCCCCTCAGTTTTTGTAGTCTCTTTCTTCAATACATCTATGTATATCTCTCTCTCTGACTTCCCTTCAGTGTTTAGTGATTGTGTTCTTACAACATACTTCAGTCATATGTTTAGCTCCTAACACTCGCACGTTGGGGGACAATCTGTTACACCAAAATTTGGTCATCTAACCATTTAAAATTAGATGGATTGAAGTACACCATTTAAGACCAATTTTACCATAATAAAATTGCTTTCACTATAATAAATAATTTAATAGATCATATTTTATTAAGTTATTTCTAGTTAAAACAAGAAACCCCATGAGGAATAATTAAATAAATCCTTATTTACTTGATTTTCCTCTAGGAATAATTAATTAAACCACTGTTTAAATAATAATCCTCGTCATATTTAACCCAATTATGAGAAATAATTAGATAAATCATTATTTTTCTTTCTTTTTTTCTCTAGGAATAATTAAGTAAATGATTATTTAGTTATTATTCCTTGTTAAATTTGACTAAATCACCTAGAAATAATTAAACAAATCATTATTTGTTAATTATTCCTTTACCACATTCTTGAAATGATAAATAAATCATTTATTTGTTTATTATTTCTAAATAAAGGTATTCAAGAAATTTAAATACCTTTTCCCTCCAACAAAATATAATAAAATATTCCAAGCGGTTAGATCTAGATTTTGGTTAATAATATTTTTTTATAAATAGGACATTTTTCCATTCATTCTTCACTTTGATCACTTTCATTGTCGTGGTTTGATCATTATCATTGCTGCTACTAATTTCTTTGCTTCTTGAGCTCCCATAGAGTTCAATACATTTTGGGTTTTCTCCACCATTGAGAGAGAGAAACTTCTAGATCTAAAGCATTGAGGACAGCCAAGAACCCATCCCATTGAGAGGTACTGATAACATTATTATTTGTTTCCTTCCCAGGTGTTATAATATATTCAAAATTATTTATATCTTGTCTTGTCCATTAGATGCATGGTGTAATTCTTATTTCTTTTCACTGTTTAACTCCTTTTTCTACATAGATCGGGTTTTTTGCAGCATTTGTCTTAACTATCGATTACAGATCTAAATAATTTAAGTAGCCATATTTGTTGTTAGGGTTGTTTGTCACACACAACTAAAGTGAGCTCTTTTCTTACACTTGCGTTAAGAATTTCCACTAACAATGAGAGAAAATAACAAGATAACTGATAAATTTGAAAATAATGTTGTAGATTGACCTCAGGGAGAAACTAAATTGGTAATGAAGTTTTCACTCAAGATATTCCTAATTATTTTTCAATAATTTTCCCTCATTATTATCACCTCGTGTAGTGGTTTGTCTTACTTATATTCCCGCACCTCCCTGCATTAGTCAACTAAAATCCCCTATAAAATCTCCCTCTACCAAAGTGCTCTACTCCATCCAGATTAGCCTCTCCCTTTAAATCCTCTCCGCCACTCTTCCCGATTCCCATATTCCTTGTTATCATTCCTTTATTGTCCTCTGCACTTCTCGATTTTCCCTCCTCCTTACCCTCTCCTGCCCCCTATCCCATCCCTGGTTCTTTATATTTCCCTTTCTTGTTTGGATCTCCTCGTTTATCGTTATCTTCCTTCTTTGTTATGAGCCTTCCTTTCACCTTCTTATCTCCCCTATTTTGCACCACTCTCTCCCAGAGTTTTGTTTCGCATCCTCTGAGCTACACACCTATTTCTTTGTGATCTCCCAAGTGTGGTATTCATCTTCTTCTTCATAGTGCATATATTCTTGTCGCTCTCCCTCTGCCTTCCTCATCCCTTCAGAATGGATCCTCTACGAAGTTATAAAAAGAACAATCCATGTACACATTGTAAGTCTCACAAAGTCATGTTGGACCAAATTAAACCCACGAATAACCAACTGAAGACCCAAAAACAATCAGATAATGCCTACATTCTACATATGTTCAATGAACATATACATGAATTCGAGAAGTTTAATAACAAGTGTGCCCGCTTGGAGAACACATTTAATTTCCTTTGAGTGTTGAAATTTGGTTACCGAAGGACAGGTGGTTCCCTAAGGCTTTGATCTTTGGCCTAGGGAAAAGTGTCCAAAAGAATTTAATTTTTCTCCTAAAGTGACTTTATAATTTTTATAAAGTCAAGTCTAATTTAAAATTGACTTTAAGTGATAAAGTTACTAAAGTCTGATTTTAAAGTGACTTTAATAAAGTCAATGTAAAATTAGAAAGGAAAAGTGACTTTGGAAATAAATGACTAAGTGGGTCTTTATTAAAGTGGGGTGAATTAAAAAATAGAAAGTGAGATTTAAATGAACATTTAATCTTAGCCCTAGATCTCAATCTATTTCAGCCATTGGATTTAGGGATTCCCCAAAAGTCACTTAGGGTTAGGTTAAAGGAGGAAAAGGAGGGAAAAGGTCATTCATTCTTTCATGAGCAGATTGGGAGAAGGAGAGAAGGAGAGCTGGAGATTTTTCTAAACAATGAGAAGAAGGAGGGCAGCAGTGAAGAGATTTCAACAAAGGTACAACAACATTTATTGGCACACATACCGAGGCAGAAAATCCGTACAACAAAGGAGAGGCAGTGTTTCCAAGTGAGGAGGCACATAAATCAAGGAAGAGGGTACAGCAGCAAGCACGCACTCCAAGGCACAAAAATCAGGCACGTTTTTCAAGGAAGAGGGTGGCTGTCAATTTCGGCACAAAAACCGAGGAAGAGGACAGCAACTACAACTCTATTTTTTGGCACAGATTTCGAGAGAGGTTGCTGTACAAAATCTGTACAGTCCTCACAGCAAAGTACGATTGTTCCGGCATGCTTCCCGAGGTGGTCGTACAACATTTAATGATGTCCTAAGGTGTTGTAAATTCTTTGTTTTCTGTTGTTGTTGATTTGGCACAATTTCCGAGGTGGTATGCAAGCATGGAAATCGAGATAAGTCTGTAAATTGGTTGCTGGAATTTTTTCTGAGTTTTTCCTGTTTCACTGTAAAAAGCAATATTCAGAAAAATAAAAGAGAAGCTTTCGAACTGGTTTTCCCCAAGAGTTGTAGGGGGTTTTTCCAAGGTCATGTTGACCAAAAATATCAGTGTTAAATGTGTTGAATGGATGTTTTATGCTTGTTGATTTTTTTATTTCTGCATTTTCCAGCATTCTGTAAATTTTCCAGAATTTGTGTTTTTAGCAAAAAATTATTTTCCAGTTTGTTGAATGTAAGGATATGGGAAAGGGCATTTAACTATTTGGAGAAATAAGGTGAAACTGAAAACTGGGGTGGGAAAACAGGAAATTTCTACATGGTATCAAAGCTTGAGTGCTGAAAGTGCAGTTTGGGACAGCAAGGAGAAAAATACAGCCTGCTGATTTTTCACTCAGAAAATTCCAGCAAGCTGATTTTTCACAAACATAATTTTTATCTTTACTACAGCAGTGCTATTTTTCAGTTTTAGGATAGCTGGATGTCATTGGGATTGAGGGTGGAGGATAGGTTGGATGGGCATACCAATTATAGCGTTTGGAAGGAGAGAATGCAAAGTATCTTTGAGGAGGCAGAAGTCTGGGATATCATGGTTCATACCCAACAGCAACATGTTAATGTGCCTACTGATGCTACTCAGTTGGCAGCATATAATAGGAAGAACAACAAGGGTAAGAGACTGATCCTAGACGGAATCAAAGACCATTGTATTCCTCATGTGAGAGGAAATAGAAATGCTCATGAGATGTGGATAGCATTGTCCAATCTCTACCAAAGTACCAATGAGAACCGGAAAATGGTCCTGAAGGAGAAGCTGAAAACCATTAAGATGGGTAAGACTGATAGTGCAGCTGGATATCTCACAAAGATTACTAATGTGAGAGATGAGTTGGCAGTAATTGGAGAGGTCATTCAACCCACTGAGTTGGTGTGGATAGCAGTGAATGGCCTCCCCAGTTCATGGATGAACTTTGCCGATGGGGTTTGTGCACGTGAGACCCTTCCCACATGGGAGAGGTTTTGGGATGATTGCATTCAGACAGAGATCAGGAAAGGTCAGCTTGGGGCAGCCAAGCCAGTTGAGCAGGATGAGGATGTAGCACTGTTGGTAGGAGGCAAGAAGCAGGCTTCCACAAGCAATGGTGGGGGCAAAGGTAAAGGTAAACAGGGTAACACACAGAAGGACTATTCCAAGGTGAAGTGTTGGAATTGTCAGAAGATGGGACACTATGCAGTTGTGTGTCCGGAGAAGAAGAAGAAGAAGGGGAATAACCATAGCATGGCAGCATCAACAGAGGTTGAGGAATTTGCATATCGCTTTGACCGAGAGTTTGGGTTCATTACGTGTGAGTCCTCTAGTGCAGGATCACCTGCCACAGAGGTTCAGAGGGAGCATGCATTTCCCTCGACTAGCAGAGCATCTTCGGGTATCTGGTATGTGGACAGTGGGGCTTCACGTCATATGACAAGAGTCCGTGAGTACTTCTCAGAGCTTTCAGAGAGTGGCACTGATGTAGAGGTAGTACTCGGTGATGACAGAGTTGTTAGAGCAGTCGGTGTGGGAACATTGACATTTCAGAGGGAGTCCAAACCTCCCTTGAAGGTGTCAGATGTTCTTTATGTGCCAGTGATGAGGAAGAACCTCATATCCGTCTCAGCTTTGGAGGACAGAGGATATGAGATACTATTCAGGGGAGGACAGGTGTTGATGTATCCCAGGGGCACTCCAGCTGATTCAGCTAGAGTGATAGGTGTACGCCATGCAAAGGTGTACAAGTTTTCATTTCAGTCCCTTTTGGCATTGAGCAGCAGTACCGACAACAGAGCTAGCAGTTCTGAGCAGTGTGAGATTTGGCACCGCAGGATGGGGCACATGTATCATGGAGCCTTGAGGACTTTGCGGGAGATCACTAAAGGTGTGCCAGATTTTAGTACTGATCACTTTGATACTTGCAGAGGATGTGCGATGGGCAAGTTTTCCAAATCCCCTTATCCCAGCAGTGACAACAGAGCGACTGGGATACTTGATTTGATTCATTCCGATGTGAGCGGTCGGATGTCTCATGTTTCCTTGAGTGGATATGAGTACTATGTTTTATTCATTGATGATCACTCCAGGAGGACCTGGATTTATTTCTTAAAGACCAAGAGTGAGGTCTTCAAGTGGTTTCAGGAGTTCAGAGCTCTTGTGGAGACACAGACAGGTCGGAAGATCAAGTCCCTGAGGTCGAAAAATGGAGGAGAGTACACCCTTGGAGAGTTTGTTGACTATTGTGCGGAGGCAGGCATTAGGAGGGAGTTCACTGTTCCTTACAACCCCCAGAAGAACGAGGTTACGGAGAGGAAGAACAGATCCATCGGAGGGGCTGCCAAAGCCATGTTACATGATCAGGGGTTGCCATTGTTTTTGTGGGTAGAGGCCTGCAACACAACTGTTTATTTGCAGAACAGGAGTCTGCATCATGCCTTGGGGCACATGACTCCAGAGGAGGATTTTTCTAGGAAGAAGCCTGATATTGGTCATCTTCATATCTTTGGGTGCATCACATACTCCTACATACCCAAGGAGAAGAGGACCAAACTAGAGCCCACTGCAGAGAAGGGTATCTTTGTGGGCTACAGTGAGACCTCAAAGCCCTTTAGGATTTACATTCCTACACAAAGGAAAGTTGTTGTCAGGCGGGATGTGAAGTTCGAGGAGGATAGGGCCTTTAGGAGGTCACGGGAGTTAGAGTATCTAGATCAGCCAGACCCTTAGCAGCAGTTGAGTCAGTCGTAGGGATCCAGTGGGAAGGGATCAGGAGGATCCAAAGGTACATCTACGACGATGTCAAGTCTGTCAGTGAGCAGTGGCTCGCAGAGTCAGAGGGGTGGTGCTTCGAGCAGCATGCAGAGCAGTCCACAGAGCAGTTCACTAGGGAGTCCACTGATGGACAGTTCACACGGTACCTCAGCTTCTACAGGTTCAGGTGCAAGTAGGAGGACAGCAGACAGACAGTCAGGAGTTCAGGCTCTTGATGATGATAAGGAGGAGGAGTTTCATTCTCCAATGGGAGAAGTATGCTCAGGGAAGAGGAAGCCCAAGTGGCTTCAGGACACCTTGAGAGAGGCCACATCTGTTGCTGGGGCTAAGAGGAAGTCAGAGAGAGCAGACCACTTGAGAGGTTTTGTAGCTATATGGCAATGGCTACCAGCATCCTTGACTCTGAGCCTTCTAGCTATGAGGAGGCAGCTAGCCAGCAGGTCTGGAGAGAGGCCATGCAGGAGGAGTATTCTTCTATCATGAAGAATGATGTTTGGGAGGTGGTGCCGAGGCCTGAGGGAAAATCCGTGGTTACTTCCAGATAGCTTTACAAGGTAAAGCATGCTGCAGATGGCAGCATTGAGAAATTCAAAGCGAGGTTTGTGGCTAGAGGGTTCTCCCAGGTAGAGGGAGTTGATTATGAGGAGACCTTCGCTCCCGTGGCTCGATATACTTTGGCTCGATATACTTCGATTCGCTCCATTATATCGATAGCAGCAGAGATGGGTTGGAAGATCCACCAGATGGATGTGAAGACCGCATTTCTCAATGGCTTCATACAGGAGGAGGTGTACATTGAGCAGCCACAGGGCTTTGAGGTGCATGAGAAGGAGTCCCATGTGTGCAGACTGAAGAAGGCCCTTTATGGCCTGAAGCAAGCTCCCAGAGCTTGGTACTCCAGGATAGATACTTACTTGCAGAAGATGGGTTTCACAAAGAGTGAGGCAGATCCGAACCTTTACTATATTGTGATAGGTGAGGAGCCTCTCATTCTGGTGCTGTATGTGGATGACTTAGTCATTGCAGGTGCAGAGAGACTCATAGAGCACTGCAAGAGAGATCTTGCGGCGGAGTTTGAGATGAAGGACATCGGCTTGATGCATTACTTTTTGGGTTTGGAGGTGTGGCAGGAGGAGGGGCATTTCTTCCTGGGACAGGGGAAGTATATTGTGGACATCCTTGGTAGATTCCACATGGAGGATTGTAAACCCATGTTGACACCGATGATCACCAACTGGAAGAAGCTTCATGCTTCGGATTCTGAGTTGGTGGATCCCACATTGTACAGACAGCTGATTGGTTCCTTGATGTATTTGGTCAACACTAGACCAGATATTTGTTTTGCAGTCAACACGATGAGTCAGTTTATGTGTGAGCCTAGGAAGGTTCACTGGGTGGCTACAAAACACATTTTGCGGTACTTGCAGGGGACAGTGGATTATGGTCTGGACTACAGGCAGGGGGATGGAGTGAGATTGGCAGGTTACACTGATTCTGATTGGGAAGGTTGTGCTTCTGATAGGAAGAGCACTTCAGGGTGCTGTTTTGGGTTGGGTTCGGCAGTGGTGTCATGGTTCAGCCGGAAGCAGCAGTCAGTAGCATTGAGTTCAGCGGAAGCAGAGTATATGGCAACCAGTCTAGCTAGTTGTGAGGCCATCTGGCTTCACAAGATGTTGTTTGGCTTATTTGGTCAGCCGTTGAGACCTTCAGTGATTTACTGTGATAATCAGAGTTGCATTAAACTCACGAAGAATCCAGTATTTCATGACAGGTCAAAGCATATCGGGATCAAATATCATTTCATCAGAGACTATGTTCAGAAAGGAGCTGTGAAGCTTGAGTATATTCCCACCGATGAGCAGGTTGCAGATATTCTTACCAAAGCCTTACCACGGGGCAAGCATGTCTACTTCAGAGACAAGATGGGTGTGGTGAGGAACACCTTCCTCGGTAAGAGGGAGTGTTGAAATTTGGTACCGGAGGACAGGTGGTTCCCTAAGGCTTTGATCTTTTGCCTAGGGAAAAGTGTCCAAAAGAATTTAATTTTTCTCCTAAAGTGACTTTATAATTTTTATAAAGTCAAATCTAATTTAAAAGTGACTTTAAGTGATAAAGTTACTAAAGTCTGATTTTAAAGTGACTTTAATAAAGTCAATGTAAAATTAGAAAGGAAAAGTGACTTTGGAAATAAATGACTAAGTGGGTCTTTATTAAAGTGGGGTGAATTAAAAAAATAGAAAGTGAGATTTAAATGAGCATTTAATCTCAGCCCTAGATCTCAATCTATTTCAGCCATTGGATTTAGGGATTCCTCAAAAGTCACTTAGGGTTAGGTTAAAGGAGGAAAAGGAGGGAAAAGGTCATTCATTCTTTCATGAGCAGATTGGGAGAAGGAGAGAAGGAGAGCTGGAGATTTTTTTGAGCAGTGAGAAGAAGGAGGGCAGCAGTGAAGAGATTTCAAAAAAGGTACAACAGCATTTATTGGCACACATACCGAGGCAGAAAATCCGTACAACAAAGGAGAGGTAGTGTTTCCAAGTGAGGAGGCACAGAAATCGAGGAAGAGGGTACAGCAGCAAGCACGCACTCCAAGGCACAACAATCACGCACGTTTTTCAAGGAAGAGGGTGGCTGTCATTTTCGACACAAAAACTGAGGAAGAGGACAGCAGCTACAACTCTATTTTTTGGCACGAATTTCGAGAGAGGTTGCTATACAAAATCTTTACAGTCCGTACAACAAAGTACGGTTGTTCTGGCAAACTTCTCGAGGTGGCCATACATCATTTAATGCTGTCCTAAGGTGCTGTAAATTTTCTGTTTTCTGTTGTTGTTGATTTGGCACAATTTCCGAGGCGGTGTGCAAGCACGAAAATCGAGATAATTCTGTAAATTGGTTGCTGGAATTTTTTCTGAGTTTTTCCTGTTTCACTGTAAAAAGCAATATTCAGAAAAATAAAAGAGAAGCTTTCGAACTGGTTTTCCCCAAGAGTTGTAGGGGGTTTTTCCAGGGTCATGTTGACCAAAAATATTAGTGTTAAATGTGTTGAATGGTTGTTTTATGCTTGCTGATTTTTTTATTTCTGCATTTTCCAGCATTCTGTAAATTTTCCAGAATTTGTGTTTTCAGCAAAAAATTATTTTCCTGTTTTTTGAATGTAAGGATATGGGAAAGGGCATTTAACTATTTGGAGAAATAAAGTGAAACTGAAAATCGGGGTGGGAAAACAGGAAATTTCTACATTGAGAAGTCATTGCTGAGAATCCATGGGAAAGCTCCAATACCCTGGATCGTAGTAGTAGGATTAAACCACACGAAAAGAACACATTTAACCAGGAGTAGCAAAAACTCAAGTTCAGGGTGCATCTGTTATGAAACCAGCCCACAAAATGGAAGAAAAGATAGATCAACGACTTAGAAGTAAGCCTCTTCGAGGGGGAAACCTCCTTTACATTACATAAATGAAAAATTCTTGGATGATTCAAATGGAAAAACCTCCTTTCTATATATAGGAGTCCATGGGGTCACAATATAATCCTAGCCAACATAAAAATAACAAAGGGAACAACAATAACAATAGTGTGCTTCTCTGGGGCACAATAATAACAATATGGGGACTACATGGGCACAAAAATAACAATAAGGGCGTTATAATAATAATAAAAATAAGGGGATGCACTAGTATTATAGGGACCTAGCAGCATTAGAACCATTTTGTTTATAGCTAGAATCAATTTTCTAGCTTTAGATATCTATCTTATGTATTCAATTAGTTATGTGTTTAAATTTATATTGCTCCTGCGGAAATTTTTAAATCTCTACAATTTAGATGTGGTAGGAAACCTAGGAAATTATTAAGTTAATCAAATAGTTGTAAAAGAAGGTTTAAGGATTTTGTCTTCCTTTACTTCCTTGAATGCTTCAACACATATGTATCAAGAATATTTTCTTCCTCCTTCTTGGAATTAATATCAAATACATGACTTTATTTATAAAAAAAAACCTGTAGTATCCACTGCCTTTGCCCAGAATTCCTACCCTAATCCAGCACCACTCAGCATGCTTCTTTCCTTTTCCATCAATGCCTTTTTCATTCTTTCTGCAATAGAATTACTATTCTTCAGTTGAATAAGTGGAGAAAATAGAGGATATGGCCCTAAACTAAGTGGGTAGAGGTAGTGTGGTATCTAGATTCCTATGAGATCAGAGTTATTGACATTGGTTGAAATTCCCTTGAGCACTTACTCCTTAGACTTTGAATCCATCTTGGGGGTATCAAGCTGCAAGAAATATTGGAGAGTAGTTGGCCTATGGTTGGGTGGAGAGTTGAAGTCCTTCCCTTAGTTTCCAGTCATTAAGCCATACAAATAAATGTATCTACTTGTATTTTTGTTACACTATGAATGTTGAACGATATTTTTATGGGATTATTACAATGAATGTATGAATGTTGTTTATGGATGAATGGTGTTATTCTCGATTTATTTCAATGAGTTGTTGAAAATGCAACAAGATGATGGAGCTTAGTGAAATGAAGTCGCCTTCACTAAGTGGGCCCGCAGGCTATTTTTGGTGCAAAGTCTATTTTTAGACATATGGATCATGGTCTATGAGTTGCAGGATGCTATTTATGGATGATTGGTTGAGTTGGTAAAAATAGATGGACCTCTATTTTTAGACATTGGGCGGTTTCTATTTTTAGACCGTCGAGCTAAAAATAGAACAGTCAAATATTATTAACCCTTAATAATATTTAGACTATAAACATTATCTTATCCTCTTGGAGCACTTCAGTTTGATGCTTGGATGTGGCACATGCAGTTGACAGAAGGAAATACGATTTTCCTAAGGGTTAGTTGAGCTATTGCATGGTTGACTTCAGTTAGAACTCATGTGGCAGAGTTTGGTGGAGTTGATGAGACAGTTGGTGGAGTTGTGTTCGGTTTAACTTAGTTGAACTAGTTGTATTTAGTTTAACTAGAAAATACACTAGTGATGAGTGGTGTGAATTAATTATTAATTAATTCACTAATTATTAAATCATAAATCAACTAAAGAACACATCAGTTAACTGCAATGCATGGATAGTTCAGTGGAGACCAGTGTTAGAGGTGGGTGAAAGGGTGAGTCTACTATCAGTTGTGACTATTGGTTGTGCATGAGATTTGCACACACATTGATGGAGATTTCCAATGAGGATTGCACAGTTGGAGCTAGTGGGATTCGAACTTTGATCTCATCATTAATCAACTTGGATTGCGCAGTAGAGGCAGGCAGACTTGTGGAGGAGATTTGAACCTGTGACTTGTTCATCTTCATAACTAGTTTTGTGTGTAGCATTGAGATAGTGCTGAGAGTTGTGAGAGCTTTGTGCTATGTATTGTTACATGTTCTCTATCATTATAATATATAGATAGTTGGGGGTTTTCAGCTATTTCTTTCCCCATTACATCCTGTGTTGATATGTGTGCTTGATTATGTTTTAATGAGTGCATGCGATTGCTTTCTATTTCCTCATATTGATGATCAATTGTAGAAGAGGTTATGTATTATGCATGAAGCTTAAATAGTGTGTAATCAGGATAATCTCGGTGAATAATTCAGCAAATTATTCAAATTTCTACATGGTATCAGAGCAAGAGAATTGATCATCGGGATCTATTACAATGATTACAATTATTTCGGTAGACAGAGTCTGTAACGGGCCAGGTAGCCTCTAGATCCATCCTTTCTTTGAAAGGTGATATATCCAGTAAACGCCCCTACAGTCGATCTCTGTGTTAGAAATAATTTTTTCTCACAGATCCAGAAGCAGTTGAGTTTTGAGCTTGGAATTTGAATTTTGCAGCAGTTTGTTTTCTTGGTGCCGAAGTTGAAATGTCTTTCAACGGTTTGCGACTGGAATATGCCCTTGAGGGCAGTTTGAATTATGTTGCATGGAAGGATAGAATGGAGGCGGTATTAGATGATAACGGGCTGAAGGAGTTCATAGATGCTGAGATCCCAAAGCCTACTAATGCTGCTCAAGTTGAAGCTTGGCAAAAGAAGATGGCGAAATGTCGAAGGGTTCTGTTGGAGGGCGTGAAGGATCACATTGTATCCAGCCTGCATGGAAAAGCTTCTCCATATTTGATGTGGAAAGCGTTGACAGATCTATTCTAGAGCAAGAGCGACTAGAGGAAGTTGGCGCTCAAGGATAAACTCAGAAACATTAAGATGGAGAAAGGCGACAGCATCGCCAAGTACCTCATGAAGTTCACTCAATGCAAAGATGAGCTGGGAAGTGTGGGGGTGACTGTCAATGATGAGGACTTGGTGGACTTGGCTCTCCTTGGTCTTCCGAAGAGTTGGCATTCCTATCAGGACTCTGTCAATGGTCGGGAGAAGTTGTCGGGATGGGAGCGACTTTGGTCAGATCTCATGCAAGAGGAGATAAGGCGGACTACCAGGGATGGATCTTCATCAAAGGTATCCGATGAAGAAAATTGTGCTTTGGCTGCCAAAGCAAAGAAGGGGAAGAGCAAGAAAGCTTCTCAGTCTGGTGCGAAAGGCAAGAAGCAAGACATGTCCAAGGTGAAGTGTTTTCACTGTCACCAACATGGACACTATGCCACAAATTGTCCGTAGAAGAAGAAAAATAAGCATGCTGCTGGATCTGCAGCGGGAGAGGCATTGGCCTCGCAGTTTGAGCTGGATTTTTTATTGATCGCATGCTTGGTCTCAAGTGTGATGGGATCAATATGGTTCTTGGACAGTGGTGCGTCATTTCACATGACCAGAGATCGGGATTTGTTTTCAGATCTGGAGGAGAAAGATCTTGGAGTGCACATCGAGATGGGCGATGATGGTAGATACAGTGCGACCGGTATCGGTACCATTTCCTTTGAGAGGGAGTCTGGTAAACCCTTCGTATTGAAATAAGTATTGCATGTTCCAGGATTGATGAAGAATCTAATCTCTGTGGTGATGTTGGAAGACAAGGGGTATGATGTGGTCTTCAGCGAAGGAAAAGCTTTCCTGCGCAGTAAGACAACTAGAGAGACCCGGAAGATAGGGGTTCGAGTCAAGAACCTTTATCAGTTGCAAGTAGATGGCTGCTCAGCAATGGCATGCAAGGCGGAAGGAGTGGTGAGCCGGGATGATGGCGAGCTATGGCACTGGAGATTGGGCCACCTTCACCATGGCGCTTTGAAGATACTGCAGCAGATTTCTACTGGGCTTCCTAAGGGTACTCTTGCATATTCAGATCAGTGCAAGGGGTGTACCTTGGGAAAATTTGTGTAAGCCACCTTTCACGAGAAGGATAGTCGTGCCACGATGATCCTTGAGAGAGTTCACACAGACGTGTGTGGACCTTTCTCAGTGGCTTCGACAGCAAAGCACAAGTACTATGTGATCTTTGTTGATGATTTCTCTCAGAAGTGCTGGATCTTCTTCATGCAGAAGAAGAGCGAGACATACTCAAAGTTCTGTGAGTTCAAGGCGCTGGTTGAGAAGGAATCGGGGAAGCAGGTGAAGGCTCTTAGGAGCGACAATGGTGGTGAATTCATCTCTGGCGAATTCAAGGACTTTTGCAGCGTAGAAGGAATTCGAAGAGAGCTCATAGCACCTCATAACCCACAGCAGAATGGGGTTGCCGAGCAGGTTGTACCGTAACGATCGGGTGCCGACTTCCCGGCGATTTTGCATGACCAAAGCGGGGTGGGCAAGCACTGGCTGAGGTACGAAATACTCAGCATATACGTAACCGTTGTCCTCACAAGATACTTGGCATGAGTACACCGGAGGAGGCGTTTTCTGGTAAGAGACCTGATATTTCCCATTTGAGGATTTTTGGTTCACCTGTCTACATGCATGTGACGAAGGACGACAGAAAGAAGCTGGATCCGACCTCAAAGGTTGGGATATTTATGGGGTACACTGATACGCCCCACAACTATCATGTGTATTTTCCAGATAGTCGCAAGGCTGTTGTGCAACGGGATATCAAATTTCAGGAGGAGAAAGCCATGCAGTGTTCGCTTGAGAGGGAGCCACACTTGCATGCAGATGAGGAGCTATTAGTTCCTAAGGATGAGCTTCTGGATGTGGATCAACCATAAGAGGAAGTTCATGGAGTGGAAGAGACCACTCATGCAGCACCAACCATCAGAGGGCGCAAGCACACTACAGAAGCTGAGCGACTGGCTCGAGATGCAGAGAAGGTTGTAGGACCACCTACAGCATAGCGCAGACAAAGACAGTCACCGGACTGGTACACTGGATACATGGCTCTTATGAGAAAATGTGTCGTGATAGAGCCATCCTCTTTCGAGGAAGCTGTGGAGGATCCCACATGGGTAGATACCATGGTGGAAGAGTATGATTCAATTGTCAGAAACAGTGCATGGGAGATTGTCCCGCGACCGGAAGGGAAATCAGTGGTGGGTTCGCGATGGATCTACAAAGTGAAGCAGGCGGCTGACGGGAGTGTGGAGAAGTACAAGGCAAGATTTGTTGCCCGTGGCTTCTCACAGATCGAGGGGATCGATTATGAGGAGACCTTTGCACCTGTCGCAAGGTACTCTTCTATACGGACGATCCTAGCTCTCTCAGCGCAGATGGGATGGTACATCCATCAGATGGATGTGAAGACTGCGTTCCTCATCGGAGTCATTGAGGAGGAAGTGTACATAGAGCAGCCTGAAGGTTTCGAGATCTTCAGCAGTGAGTCGCATGTGTGCCGACTCAAGAGAGCACTGTATGGGTTGAAACAAGCACCTTGTGCTTGGTACACATGGATAGACAGTTATTTCACCGGAATTGGATTCTCCAAGAGTGAGGCGGATCCTAACCTATACCAGATTGTGGTGGAGGGTAAGTTGCTGATCATTGTACTTTATGTAGATGATTTGATTTTGACAGGTGATGAACTGTTGATACACTCATGCAAGGCTGATCTTGCAAAGGAGTTTGAGATGAAGGACTTGGGCCTCCTTCATTATTTCCCGGGATTGGAAATTTGGCAGTGCAGTGGTGGACTGTTTGTTTCTCAGGGTAAGTATGCCCGGGAGATACTGGAGAAGTTCAACATGCATGGCTGCAAGCCTGTTGATACTCCTCTTCCTGGAGGTTGGAGGAAGGAGGATGCTACTTCAGCAGAGGTAGTGGATGTCACTGTTTATCGACAGTTGGTGGGGTCGCTTATGTATCTGGTCAATACATGACCCGATATATGTTATGCTGTTAACCAGATTTCGCAAGCTATGGTTAAGCCTACCAAGCTCTTCTGGAAGACAGGAAAGCATGTATTGCGTTATCTTAGAGGCACATCGAGATATGGCCTGTGGTACAGACAGGAGGATGGGGTGAAGCTATGTGGCTTCACGGATGCAAATTGGGCAGGGAGCCCAACGGACCGAAAGAGCACATCTGGAGGGATCTTCAGTATCGGGTCGAAAGAAGTTTCCTGGTACAGTAGGAAGTAGATATCCGTGGCACTCAGTGTTGCGGAAGCCAAGTATATGGCAGCAAGCTTGGCTGCATGCGAGGCTATTTGGATGAGAAAGATTCTGGTCGGGTTGTTCGGGTCGCATTTGGAGCCTACTGTGATTTATTGTGATAGCCAGAGTTGCATTAAACTCTCGGATAATCCAGTATTTCATGATAGATCGAAACACATCGACATCAGGTACCATCATATCAGAGATTGTGTGCAGCAGAGAATTATGTTACTTTCATATATTCCCACAAAGGATCAAGATGCTGACATCTTGACGAAGGCGCTCACTAGGAGAAAATTCGAATTCCACAGAGGCAGGATAGGGGTTGCAGATAATCCATATCTTGTTGAGAGGGAGTGTTGAAAATGCAACAAGATGATGGAGCTTAGTGAAATGAAGTCGCCTTCACTAAGTGGGCCCGCATGCTATTTTTGGCGCAAAGTCTATTTTTAGACATATGGATCATGGTCTATGAGTTGCAGGATGCTATTTATGGATGATTGGTCGAGTTGGTAAAAATAGATGGACCTCTATTTTTAGACATTGGGCGGTTTCTATTTTTAGACTCCCGGGCTAAAAATAGAACAGTCAAATATTATTAACCCTTAATAATATTTAGACTATAAACATTATCTTATCCTCTTGGAGCACTTCAGTTTGATGCTTGGATGTGGCACATGCAGCTGACAAAAGGAAATACGCTTTTCCTAAGGGTTATTTGAGCTATTGCATGGTTGACTTCAGTTAGAACTCATGTGGCAAAGTTTGGTGGAGTTGATGAGACAGTTGGTGGAGTTGTGTTCGGTTTAACTTAGTTGAACTAGTTGTATTTAGTCTAACTGATAAATACACTAGTGATGAGTGGTGTGAATTAATTATTAATTAATTCACTAATTATTAACTCATAAACCAACTAAAGAATACATCAGTTAACTGCAATGCATGGACAGTTCAGTGGAGACCAGTGTTAGAGGTGGGTGAAAGGGTGAGTCTACTATCAGTTGTGACTATTGGTTGTGCATGAGATTTGCACACACATTGATGGAGATTGCCAATGAGGATTGCGTAGTTGGAGCTAGTGGGATTCGAACTTGGATCTCATCATTAATCAACTTGGATTGCGCAGTAGAGGCAGGCAGACTTGTGGAGGAGATTTGAACCTGTGACTTGTTCATCTTCATAACTAGTTTTGTGTGTAGCATTGAGATAGTGTTGAGAGCTGTGAGAGCTTTGTGCTATGTATTGTTACATGTTCTCTATCATTATAATATACACAGTTGGGGTTTTTCAGCTATTTCTTTCCCCATTACATCCTGTGTTGATATGTGTGCTTGATTATGTTTTAATGAGCGCATGTGACTGCTTTCTATTTCCGCATATTGATGATCAATTGTAGAAGAGGTTATGTATTATGCATGAAGCTTAAATAGTGTGTAATCAGGATAATCTCGGTGAATAATTCAGAAAATTATTCAAATTTATACATGAGTTACATGTGTGAATGATCTCATGGTTTTAAAGGGGTTTTTAGGTCCCTATGACTATTGATAAATTGTTGAATACATGGTCACTTACCTAATATGCATGGTTAAATTATTGATTTCAATTAATTTTCATTGCATGCAATTTTCATTTTTGATATACATGAATGTTATGGGTATCTATTATGTATATAATTATGAAAGTCTATTTTTGATGTGTGTAAGGCACACCATATTAGTGAATTTGATAGATCCTTTAGCTAGGGATTCGAAAGATCTATTCCCTAATATACTTATGTTAATGCATGGAGTGTTGGAATGGGATGTGTGGATTAATTCCTCTTGTATAAATGGTGCAAATTACTGTTTGTCACTAAGAACGGATCACTATGCCATTGAAGTCATCAAGACTTCTAAGTTTGGCACCATAGAAGGATTGACATCTTATGTTGGATATATTTACATCATGGGAAACAAATACGTGCTTCCGCGGGGTGAAATTTGATGTTTGATTCTAGATAAATTTACATCCCATTGAACAAATTTTTACCTCCATGGGGTGGTAAAACTTGGTGTTAACGACAAAGTAATGAATTTATGGGAGCATCGAACAAAAAGGTTCATATAATCTCTCATGGATATTCACGTTGTGTCATGACAAGATTGCAAAGAAACTTAAAGGAGAACTGAGTGTGGTTGACAGAGGGAAGAGGACAGGAAAATTCGCATCACCGTCCACCAAAAATTTTGTCATGCCATAAGGGAAAGATGAGGGTTCACCCCTTTGTGAATGAATCAACAATTTTGAAGGAGGCGAGACATAATTTCCTTCTATTGTTAAATGAGAAAGTGACATTTGCGTAATGGTCTGTGACCCAATGGGTCCCAAGGGTTAAGAAGAGATGGTAAATTCCATGTAGGACATGATGGCACATGGCAGGATGACACCACCTTGACGTCAGTAGGATGTTGTAGAATAGGGAGATTTGGAGATTAAGCTAATGTGGAACTATGGAGGTCGAGGATGGTAGTGGAAAGGCAACACACATGGTTGGAAGCCACGTCACTATGGAGTTCGAGGATGCAAAGGCATCGTGTGGTGCATGTTGGTCCAACGTATGTGATTGCATATTTGGATTGACCATGCACATGCATTCATATCAGAATTATGATATAGAGTGAATGGTGCTTTCAATGAAAATATTTCAATACTTATTCGTTGGCCCTATGCTTGTTGGTGTTAACACAATGCTCGCTAGGGTTAGTGGGTTAAGAAAATCCATCCATGGGAAAAGTTAAATCCAAGCACTAAACATTATTATATTCATGATGCACCTTTCAGCCATTAAAATATTTGCTTTAGATGTTGAAAATGTATCCAATAAAAGTTGTTGTACTACAAGAGAAATTCTTTGTAAGTCGACAGAGATTAAGGGATAGATTAAGGGATCTCCACAAAAATTATATTTATAAGAAGAGTAACACAAGAAGAATATAGATCCATTGTTCACAAATATGAAGAGAATAATCATTCACACGTTGTAGTTATTGGCATCAGTTGTCCCTTGGATGTTGAACGAATATTGGAAAAATGAATTAATAATGCAGGCAATCATGTGCAACCAGAAAGAAAAATTGGAGCTAATTAAACTATAGTTGTGCATTTGAAGTCAATCCTAGAAAATTTGTTTCAAATTTTATTGGCAGACCTATAGAAGGGTGTGCTTGGAATGGTGTTGCAATAGGTGTGAGTTTAGTGTGATTCATAGTTTTGTTTGATATTAAAACTTAGCATCAAAGGAAAAATGCCCAACTTATAAGTTAACTATGATGTACAAACAAATTTCCTAGACCCTAATTCTAAAATATATGCTTAAGGAGTTGAGAAGACTACTAATGAAGAAAACCTAAATCTAGAAGTTGGAATTCAAGGAGTAACTCACTTTTTGGTAGGCTTTGCTGGGGCTCAAAAAGATGGCTTATTATCGACAACTCTAGTGCTTTCTCATTTAATTATCAACCCGAGGTAAGTCTTCTTATTTCAAGAGTGTTGGCACAATATATGTGAGTGAGGTTGTCTAATAGTTACTCCTTGTTGCTTATGAGGAAGAATTTGCTAACTTCCTAAGTTCACTTATCCTAACAAGGGGTGGCTTGGATTGATTCTTAACCTAATATTGAACAACAAGATTGAGCAGCTATCTAATTGAATTAAACAACAGTCTAAATGAACTGAACAACAATCTAGATGAATCAAGCAACAATTGAATTGAATTAAACAACATTCTAACTAAACTGAACAACAGTGGAATTGAATTGAACAACAGTCTAACTAAAATGAACAGCAATGGAACAACAATATAATTTAAGTAATTTAAATGAATTGTACAACAATTATTTATGTAATTTTGCAACGGAATTCTCTTTATGAACTAATTAATCGACATTGATCAACGGTTGAACGCTTCGCTATGCTAAAAGAGTAATGCAATCTATAAAGACAGATAACATCGAAATCAACTTATTCTACGATATATAACTCAAGTGCAATGGTATTGGAAGAACTGGAACCATCTACTGATGATGAAGCATTGTCATAAGCCAGAAAATATGATTGTGATTATCCTAATTCAAGAACACGATTGCTAACAATCCTGAAGAAAGAGAAACTGTAGCTTTATTGAATGGAAATATACTTTACAACTGCATCAGATACTTAAGCATTGGTTCTGCAAGTACACAGAGTATGAGAATTTTTGAGGAACTTCCAGGGGTGGGGCCCAGACCACCAGAAGCTCTAGCATAGTAAAAACTTCAAAAGATTATTGTTTCAGGCTCTATATTACATCCAATGATGTTACAAAAATACAATTAGAGAGGTTGGTTCTGATGCGTCGATTGCAAAATGAATGTCCTATTATTTTTCCGACACCCCTTTTCTCATTCATCCTTAGTCCTTTTAAAAGCGATTTCAAAAATGAGAAAGTATTTCCCAAATGACAGCCTGCTGCGCCTGGCTGTCGTTTGCGTTCTTGGGCTCGAATTCATCTGTCTGCCTTCTGCCAGCCACTGGGAGTTACCGTGATCTCATATGTTTGCGCCCGTTGGTTAGCTTCCATTTCCTATTGGTCTAGCCACTTTGTCTTCCTACATGCGGATATAAGAGAAGTCAATTTTCTGTTATAAAAACATCCTTTTCATCATTAGCCTAGTTGTTCTAGTTTTCATAATCTTTTCTCTCTTTATTATTAATATGAAGAGGAATTCCCCCAAAATTGTAACATAATTTGAAGTAATTACAGGGTGAGAACATACCTTAATTTGGGCCCAAAATACTCCCCTGCTTACCTAATTGCATGTCCTCATGCAAACAGATGATTGATACGTAATTGTGTTAAGGAGTAGGCAGGGTAGACCTTTTCTTTGTATTCTTTGAAGCCTTGTTTTTGTTTCATGATTGCAAAGGCAACGCCTGTGGATCCTTCTGGTAATTCGTAATTGTGATTGTAATCCTCGGGAGGATACCTGAGGGGAGGGCTTCTGTATCTATATCCTAACCAGGGAGGCCCCATGCTGTAGACCAGGCTACTATATGAGAGGAATCTGGAGGCAGCAACCTTGAAATTCCTGTAACTGAATGGTTCCCTATTCTTCACGTTGTTCATGGAGACCATCCATCTTTTCTTAGCTGCTACTAAGGCTACTTCATGAATGTCCCCAAAGTATTCTCGTCCATTTTCTATGATATCCTTATGGATGGGCCCCAGCCTAGTCCTCACACCTTGCCTTCTCATGAATTTTTTGTGCTGGATGATCAGTTGCAGGGGTTTTGTATGCTCCCCCCTGACCCATAAATCTAGGTCATGCTCTATTTTTTGGAAGATGCCATAGGCTTTGGCCTACCTGATTTGGTTTTTAGAAAATGAAAGGAAGGCTTGTAGATGAACATCCCCTATAAAGGGACTAGGGTTACTGTCAGTGTCTTCTTCTAAGAAGAAGTTATGCATGTAAAGTTCACATAAGAGGCGTTGGACCTGCTCATCTTGATCATTACAACAGTGGACAAATTCTTCTATGGTCCTAAAAGTAGTGGATTTTCCTACCCTAACAGATTTAATTTTCAGGAGTAAATACCGTTCTGTTAGGAACAAGGCATATTTGGTCGCCGGAGCTCTGCATGATAGCGCATCATTATATAGAGAGAAAATTGTAGAGATTTGTTTCTTAGCTTGCTCCACCTGCTCTTGTACCATTTTTACCTTTGCCTGTTCTCCTCTGAGCTGGGAAAATGTTTCGTCTTCTGTGGAGGAGAGCTTAGTGAAATTTTTTAGTCGTGCTTGATATTGTTGTAATGGCACCACCTCCTTCCTACACTGTGTTAGCTCATGCCGTACTTGCACTAGTTCATTGTGTAATTTCTGGTTGGTATCTTTCTTTACTAGATGGGAATAGGCAGGGGCTTCCTCTGTTTGGGTCCCCTTTTCTTCTATAACATTCTGCTCAGTTTGAGTAGCGGCTTCGATGGTGTTTTCCAGTTCTGTCTGCATTCCAGTCTCAGTAGTGTCTTCTAAGTTGGTTTGTACCTCATGTCTGCTCAACTTAGTGTTCCTAAATTGATGTCATAAATTATCAACCAGGGCTAGTAAACTATTGAAGTGAAGTGCACTATATGTGCCTAGGTATCTGTTTCTCACTACGTTGCGTTTAGTGTTTTTCCAACGTTTTTGATTTTGTGTTTTTATTCTAAGAGGAGAGGAACTAAGTGTTGGTAAAGAGAAGTTTTTGGTCACACTAAAACAGAGCAAAACCTATTCTAAACTATGTATGGCACTTGAGAACAAAAAATGCAATACTTTAACAAGAAAAATAACTCATAGCATGAACTCAATAACTCATAACATGAACTTAGTCCAATTCATTCATTAGAAATATGTTGGAATAATTTGAGAAAAGGATAAGTTTAATGTAATGAGGTTCTTCTAAGTAAACAACAATCTACAATATCACAGAGAAAATATCATCCATGGCTAGAAATTTGTTGGAACACATTTGGAAAAAGATAGTCTGCAACCTAGTGAAGAATTCTACTCTAAATTAACCTATGACACCGAAATTAATCCATTCCACAACTCAAAATATCACTGTTAAACCTCATTCAAGAATTAGAAATATTTTGGAATAGCTTTGGAAAGAGGCAATTTGTGAAATTATGAGAAGTTGCAAAACAGTCAAGACTTAAAAATGACATTACCAATTCTTGTTCCTATGATGATGATGTATTAGTAGAAATTAAGAATAGGAGTGGTTTGTAAATAATGAAGGCCATCAAGTCTAACTTAACAACTAGAATACAACTGACTAATAAAACTAAAAATACAATGGATAAAACTGAACTAGAATGCAATCATTCAAACTTGAAATACAGTGAACAGAATTGAACTAAAGTGCCATTAACCTCCGGAGTTCTACAACTAAAATAAAATGCAACTAATCACTAAAATACTACAACTCTGTCTCATTCGGTGTTAGTGGTATTTTGGAACAATTCATAGAACAAGACTGGTTGTAACATGTGATGTAAATGGGCATAAAAACATAAAGTTAAAAAAAACACAACTAAGCTCTAAAACACCACAGCTAAGTCTCATTCAGTGTTAGTGATATTTTTGAATAATTCGTAAGAACAAGACTAGCTGTAACAATTGATGTAATTGAGAAAAAAAACGTAAAGTTCAGAAAAATGCAACTAATTCCTAAAATACTACAGTTATATCTCATTCAATGTTAGTAATATTTTGTAACAATTTGTAAGAATAAGACTGGCTGTAGCATCCAATGCAAGTGAGTATAAAACACAAAGTTCAGAAAATTGCTTAAGCTAGGAATGCAACAAGGCTAAAGTTACTTATCTAAACAATGTGCACAGAGCTTCTCGGGCAGTAGGGGCCCTCTACCACCGGATTAGCATACAAATCTTCTCAAGATTGCCTCAGATCTTGCAATAAAGTGGTACTTCTTTAATTAAAGGAAAATTATTTCAAAAACAGAGTATTACGATCTTTTGAGATCTAGCAACAAAACATCAATCTAGCTAGTTGTCCCTCGGTCTTCCAAGTCATTCTTATAAAAGAAATACATAACTACCCTTGAGAAGAAACAGGAACAAGTGTCTTTTTCAATAAAAATCAAATTAGAACTCTTATGGAAGCCTCGTACTTTGTTGGAGACATTTGTAGAGTCCTTGTCCTGGTAGGAATCTTCTTCTTGGCTTTGATCTCTTCCACGTGCATAACCACCTGTAGCTTCTTGCTCAGACTTCGTAGAGAGCAATAAATGATGTCAGAGTGTTGTGGAATTCAACCATATGTGTTTTTCCTTGAAGTGACACCTGTAACCTGTGAGAACATGAAGATAGTTGCAGAATAGGCGACTGGCTACAGAATGGCTGCATTCTATAGCTGAGTCTAGTAAAAAATTACTACAACAAAAAAACCATGAAAATATAGCAAGTCAGTCATTGTATGCATTCCTAAACTAAATTTAATCAATCCTATTGGCCATTTAATCCTGTAATTGATAAGGGACAAAGGAAATGAAGTGAAATTTGGTGAAGGGAAAGGACATCTTTGGGGCTCAACATACCCCCACTGCAAAGTTTTTACATGTCCTCATGCAATCAACTCATATATTCTAAGACTTCTGCTAGGACATCTAGGCTCCTTCTTCTGCTTTGCCTAATAGTCAATGGCCTCCTAGGTTTCTTTGTGACCAACTTTAATCTCAAATTTATAAGTTCCCTGCTCAACTTTTTGTTTTTCTTCTTCAATTTCTCACTAGCCTTGCACAATTTTTCCATTTGTAGAGAGAGAGTTGTATTCATATCACTTTTCAGCTTAACCTGCTCCCTTAAAATGTCATTCTCATTCTTGACATGCCTATTGATTACTTCTAACTCATATTTATCTCTTCTTAGCATATCAATTGCAGATTCTGGTGGGCTAGGAGTTCTGTCTCTACTCTCTGAGGCTCTCTTCTCTAATGTCTCAACATAATTATAAATGTGTTGTTGTGCTGGGTCTATCTCTGGATCTCCTTCACCAAGGTCCTCCTCGTACTGGGACTCAGGTGATCTAGTATTTTGTGTCTCTTCATCCTCAATGTTTATAATTCCTGTTTGTCTTCAATATACCTCTAAGCCTGTGGCTTCGTCTTGGTTGAGATGGTCCTTCACCTCTCTCCTTGGCATACCTTCTTATAATATTCTCCTTTTTAAGTTGTTTCTTAATTTCAGTCAATTTCTCAAAAATTATCTCCTCACTGTCCTCTCGTATGGACTTACCAGTTTTAGTTTCAACAGCTTTGGAAATTTTCCTTCTCCTGCTTCTTCTTGTAAGTTTGCCTTCAGATGGAGATACCTTGGGTTCTTCAAAGTGATTCCCCACTAGAAACTCATCCCAATTGTCTCCCGTCTTTCTCAAATGATGTTCAATCGGGATTTTAACTAGGTCGTGGTGGTACAAAGTGGTTTCCAGGAATTGAACCCTCTTTTGAACATTAGAGGCCATTCTCTTTAGACTATGAAGTAGGAAAAAGGGTAAATTGATTTATTCATCTAATAAATGCATCATTAGCCGAATATGATAAATATATAAGGTACCAAACCTTCCCTCACAAGTTATAAAATTTTTCAAAATGAGCAACATATTCCGCCATTTATTCGTCAGTGCTGAGCTAGGAATGCCCTTCTTAAAAATGGAAACATCCATACCTAGTGTTTTAAGCATTTGCCTCCATGCCTCATTATGAAATTCCCTATTTTTGAACCATCGTTCTCCTTGCCTGGGTAATTTCGCTGCTTCTACAATGAAAGCTTCTATAATAGTGAATTTAACATCTCCTATTTCGACTTCTGCTCCATTGAAGGACCGTGCAAATGTTTTAGTTACCTCTTTATGAAAACCATTGAATTTTTCCAAAAATTGTAACCACCCAGCCTGCTGTAGCATTTCTCTAATTTGTGGGTAACCCTCCAAGTATTTGGTTCCGACTGGTTCGAACCTTACTATGAGACCCATGGCTTCTCTTCTCAACCTTAAATTTACTGCTCTTCTATCCATGGTGAAAATGGTTGTTAAAGAGTTTTTTTTACCCCAAAGGTGCTTTCTCTGTTTATGCAGTAGGAATTAGCTAAGGAAGGATGATATGAAGAGGTTAAAGAATGAGTGAAATGTAGTGAGGGCGATTTACATGAATTAATGAGTTTGAGAGCCATCATGGGAGAAAATACCGCGGAAATATTTCGTGAGAAATTCAAAATCATCACTGAATACTTCGGCCTAGTGACATGACTGATTAGGTCACTTCAGTACTTAACCGTTGAGTTTTAAATGATGATTTGATATGGCGGAGTGGAGGGGATTTTGTCCAAAGTTTTTATGATAGGTTTTAATAGGCATGATCAACACGAATAATTAAAACAACTTTTTTGAATCATACATGACTTAACTATACTATAACTTTCATGTTCTGTCATCATAATAATTTTACAACTTTACATTTTCCTTTCCTTTAATTTTTGTGGTTTTGATATGCTTTTTCCTCCTTTGAAAATAATTGATTCTTCAGTCTTCATAATTCCTTTGATTTTGCTTGGTGACATAGGTGTGCAAGGTCAATTTTCTACTGAACAAGTGTTGCTGGATAATTGCCTTCAGGATATCTCGCTGCAGAATGTCTAGTTGGCTGCAGAATGTCTGACTGGCTGCAAAATGTACCTGTAGGAACTTTGAAACATGGAATGGAATGTTGTATGAAATGGATCATGAAATATGGTGGAATGGCTCAGGAGTGAAGTGAAATGTAATGGAATGAAATCAATCACAATTGTGAAGTGGAATGAACCATAAAAAGTGGTCTGCAACTCATGATTTGTAATACTCAATCTGCAGAAAGAGATCAAATTTAGAAATCTGAGATGGAAATGAAATGGACCATGAAATGGAGTGAATGAAGTATGGATGAATGGAGTGACTGAAATATGGATGAATGGACTGAATGAAATATGAATGAATGGAGACATGATGGAGTGATACTTATGATTTTGTGATAGCTAATTGCAGAAAAAGAACAAATTTGAAAAGCTAAAGTGTCAGAAGGATTCTGATTTTCACTTTATCTTTTCTTTATAAACATGCTAATTAGTGATTAGTTTTCATGTTTATACTTTTTATTTTTTTTTATGCATTTGAATTCAGAAAATTCAACTAAGTTGATGAAGAAGAAAAATTCTTCTTCATTAACTTCACATCATTGTTTTCCTGGAATCTCTTGACAAATTATTCTCTTGAAAGTGGCTTATGATACAACTTCAATCTATGACCATTTACAAGAAAAGTGACCTTCTCCTCATCTATTGTCCTGATTTTTATTGCTCCATTGTCAAAAATTCTCATAATTTCATATGGCCCAAGCCAATGTGTTTGGAATTTACCTTGAAAATCTTTGAACTTTGAATCAAACAAGAGAGCCCAGTCACCTTCTTTGAACTTCTTTTCCTTGATGTACTTATCATGCCATCTAGTCCTTTGCTATTGGACTATACTTGTTTTCTGAACTGCATCTTGTCTGATCTCATCCAATTCATTAATCTGCTCCAATCTGTGCTTTTGTGCCTCTGTTAGATCAAGTCCTAGCTGAACTGTCATTTTAAAAGTTTGAATCTGAAACTCTATGGGAAACAAAACTTGTTTTCCATAAACAAGTTCATAGGGAGTATGACCTGTTGTGCTTCTCCATGTAGTTCTATAGGCCCACAAGGCTTCAGGAAGCCTCTCTGCCCAATCTCTTCTATGTAAATGAACAATATTTGTTAGGATTCCTTCAATGACTTTATTGGTAGATTCCACTTGACCATTTGCTTGTGGATGATAGGGAGTATATTTTCTGTGTATGATTTTGTACCTCTCCATCATTTGTTCCACTAGCCTTGATGTGAATTGAGCTCCTTGATCTGTAACAATTTCCCTTGGGACACCAAAACGAGTAAAAATATCCTCAGAAAGAAAATTAACTACAGATGCTTCAGTAGCAGAAAGTAATGGCTTGGCTTCTACCCATTTGGTAACATAATCAGTGCAAACTAATATATATTTCTTTTGTCTTGATGGAGGACTAATAGGTCCTACAAAATCTAAAGCCCATTTTTCAAAAGGTTCAATATGTACCTGAGGCTGCAATGGCATCTCACCTGAAGGAGAAGGTTTCCCTACCCTTTGGCAACTGTCACACCTTTTGACATACTCTTTAGCATATTTAAAAAGGGATGGCCAATAGTATCCTAAATGAAGGACCTTATAAGTTGTCCTCTTATCAGCAAAGTGTTTGCCACAAGGTTCATCATGACATGCCTTGAGGATCTCAGGCATCTCATCTTCCCGAACACATCTTCTAATGATAAAATCTGGACCTGTTTTGTATAACTCATTAGCAACCCATGAATATTTTGCACTGTCATAAATGATCTTTCTTTTGTCTCTTGCATTCATTATTGAAGGAAATTTCCTTGAAACTAAATAATTAGCAATGTCAACAAACCAAGGAGTCTGAGTAGAGATTGAAAAAGGATATTCATCAGGGAATTGATCTTCAATTGGAGTGTTATCTTTGATGTTTTGGAGTCTAGATAGGAAATCAGCTACTGTGTTTTGTTTTCCAGGCCTATCTAGAATGGTAATGTTGAATTCTTGTAAAATCAATAACCATCTTATGACTCTGCCATTAGTAATTGATTTGTTCATTAGATATCTAATTGCAAAGTGATCTGTGTGAACAAAAGTTTCATAGCCTGTTATATAGTGTCTGAACTTGTTTATGGCATGAACAATAGCTAAAAACTCTTTTTCAGTTACAGTATAATTTAACTCTGAAGGAGTCAAATTTTTACTTGTATAGTAGATGGCATAAGGAATCAAGTCTTTTTGTCCCAATACTGCTCCTAAATCTGTAACTGAGGCATCTGTTGAAATATGAAAAGGTAACTTCTAGTTAGGTCCCCTTAAAATAGGTGCTTCAGAGATTTTTGTTTTCAGGGTCTCAAAGGCTAACTGGCAATCAGGATTCCACTTGAATTCACAGTCCTTGGTAAGTAATTTGAAAAGTGGAGATGCTATCTTGGTGAAGTTTTCTATAAACCTTCGATAGTATCCTATAAATCTGAGAAAACTCCTAACATCTTTTTGACAACTTGGAATAGATAAGTTAGAGATGACTTCAACTTTTGACTCATCAAATCTAATCCCATCCCCTGAAATGTGATGTCCCAAAACAATTCCTTCGTTAAACAACATAAAACACTTCTCATGACTTAGTGAAAGATTTGCTTCTTTACATCTCTTTAAAACCTTTTCCAAGTTTGCTAAAGCTTCTTCAAATGTGTTTCCATAAACTGTGAAATCATCCATATACACCTCTACACAATCATGTATTAGATCTGAAAAAATTCCTAGTACCGCCCTTTGAAATTTTGCAGGTGCATTGCATAATCCAAATGGAAATACTCGGTAAGCATAGGTACCCCAAGGACAGGTAAATGTGGTTTTGTCTTGATCTTCAAGTGCTACTTGGATTTGGTTATAACCACTAAACCCATCTACAAATGAGAAGTACTTTTTGCCAGCTAATGTATCTAACACCTGATCTATGAAAGGTAGGGGAAAATGATGTTTAAGGGTAGCTTTGTTTAATTCTCGGTAGTCAATATATACCCTCCATTTACCATTTTTCTTTGGCACAATTACCAAAGGAGAAACCCACTTACTATCTCAAATGGGATAGATAAAGTTGACATTTAACAATTTATGCAACTCTTCCTTAGCAATCTCCCTAAGATTTGCATTCATCCATCTCTGAGGTTGTATAATTGGTTTACAATTTTCCTTTATGTAGATGTGATGAGTGCAAGTCTTAGGGCTTATCCCTTTCATATCAGTGTACTCCCATGCATATGCAGAAGAATGTCTCTGTAAGATCTTGACTAGCTCTTCTTATTGAGATTTCTCTAGGTTCTTGTTTATGTTTAAAGTTTTGCCTGGAAATATCTCAATTGTAGAGCTACCAAATTTATCCATGGAATAAAGAGACATCTATCTTGATGATAAAAACTCAATGTTGGATTCTTCTTGAAATTGTTCATGTTTGTATTCCGAAGAGGATTCAAAGTTTTCTAAGGTATTCAAAATCTGGCTATCTTCACTAATTTCTGAAATTGTGAAGAGAGGTTGTAAGTCTTCTTCATCCTCTATCCCTTGAGTATCATATAATTCTGTAATTGTTTTTTCTGGAGGATACAAGGTAAATTTCTTGCTTGAAATACCATCAGAGATGTACATATCACCGGATCTACAACTAATGAAAGCATTAGCTGTAGCTAACCAAGGTCTTCCTAATATAATAGGATGCTCTCCTAGATTTCTCTTAGGAGTTAGGATCATAAAATCCACAGGATACTCCTAAGAATCTAGGGACACTAGAATGTCTTCTATTACCCCATCAGGTTTAATCATAGATCTGTCTGCTAATTGTAATAATGTGGGTGTAAAAAGAAGATTAGGAAGTTTCAGTTTATCCATGATTTGGCTACTCATGATATTTATTGCTGCTCCTAAATCAATAAGTGTGTTTTGGATCTCAGTTCCATTGATGTGTATTTTGACAACTGGATTTCCTGGGTCTAGATACTTTGGAATAGAAATCTTACCCATCATGATATCTGCTATTTTTCCTGCCAGTTGAATTTTCTTTGTCTCTCTTATTCTTTTTCCTGTTTTCTTCATGCTCAACTCCTTTATTGTCTTTGCTAAGATTGGAATTTCTTTGATAGCTTGCAATAATGGGATCTTAATACAAACATTTCTCAGCTCATCTAGGAAATCATAATTAGGCACCATAATTTGTTTTTCTACACCCCTATCAATTTGTAATCTTTCTGGAAAGGGAAGTGTAGAGGTGGATGTTGATGGCTACTCTAATATAGGAGTTGAAATTATTGGTTCTTTTTGTTTTGATTTTTCAATGTTTGGGTCTTGGAAAGGTGTGTTCTCTTCAAGAATTTTATTCACCAGTAGAGAATCTTCCTCAGAGTTGTTTTGCTCTTGTATGATTACAGAAGGTTTCTTCTTTTCAAGTATTCTTCCAGACCTAAGTTGAACATCACTAAGGTCTAAAGGAGTAATCAAATAAGTTGGAAACTGTTGGCCTTCTATCATGTATGTATTCTGAGGATTTTTATTGTTGGGGTTTGGTATGGGTTGGGCAGGAAACTGATTTGTTTTCTGAGGAAATGGTAATGGAAGTGGTGGATTTTGAGGATTTTGTTGAAAATTCTGTTGAGGAGGAAAATGTGGATATGGTGGATATTGATAGTACTGAGAGTATCTTTCATAGGGATTTTGTGCTCCTTGCGCCCAAGTTTTAGATTGATTTTGGAATTGGGGCGAAGGTTGTTGCCAAGAATTCCAATTTGGTGGGGGTTGATTATACATCTGATCATGGAATCCTTGTGTTTGAGGTCCTTGCCACGGCCTTCTAGAGACAAAATTGAGAGATTCTGTGGAATTTGTAGAGGTTTCTTCTTGAAAGACAACTTTAAGACCAGGAAGTGAAGGACAACTCTTGGTCTCATGTTTTTCTGAACAAATTACACAGGTCTCTACTACTTTTGCATCCAAAGGGCACTCTCTCAAGGCATTCTTCTTTCTACATTTGGGACAAAAGATTGCTACGTCATCAGATTCAGTTTTCTGCTTGTTTTGTAACTTAAGGGTGTCTATTTGTTCACTAAGACTCCCCAAAATATCATATTTGAATTCATCAAGCATATGTCTTATTTTTTCCCTACTTACTATCCCAAAAGCAAACTTACTTGCCCTTGCAAGAGCAGGGTCTCTTGATCCTTTTACAGTTTTAGATTTCCCTCTTGAAAGGTTGATACATAATTCAGCTATTTCAGGTAATGTGAGTTGAGATATATCCCCTTTTCCCATCATGTTAAGGATATCTAACCATTCATCCCTAATTGTCTTCAATAAGAGAGCTTTCAAAGTGTCTTGATCTAAGTTTTCCATTTTTTCCCTTTTGATGTTATAGTTAAACCTCTCCAACAAATCTTCCAAATTTTCATCCTCTTTTTGTAACATTTTAAACACTTCCTCCTTATGGTTGACTGGCATACAGTAATCAAAATACCTCTCTAGAAATGCTTGTTTCATGTCTTCCCATGTTCTAATAGAACTGTTGATCAAACTCATAAACCATTTTAATGCTGCTCCTTTCAATGTTGAAGGGAATATTTTAAGTTTTTGAGCATCTTGTAAGTATTCATAGGTTCTACATAGGACTTCAAATTCAAATAGGAAGGTTTCAGGGTCTTCATTTTTGAGTCCATAAATGTTTGGAAGGACAGAGGGTGAAATTTTTTTCATAGTTGCATTGGTTTCTTCATCTACTATAGGAAACCCAAAAGAGCTTCCCATTTCTCTTCTACCTCTTCCCCTGCCTCCTTCTTCACCTCTACCTCCTTCTCCTTCTGCACCTCTACCTCCTTCTCCTCTACCTCTACCTCTACCCCCTCCAAATAGTGTGTGTTCTCCATTAAAAACTCCTCCTCCCCCTTCTTCTGCCATAGTTGATTCTTCTGTGGAAGTTGAAAATTTTATGTCCCTTGCAGGGGTTCCTGAATCTTCTTCTAAGACAAGTTCAGTGGGTAAAGTAGAAGGTCTTTCTAATGGAATATATGATCTTAAGTCCTCTAGAAGTCTAGGATCAGTAAAGGATGGAATGTGGGTTTGAGTTGGAGGTGTGCTGGCTCTTGGTCTTCGTGAAACAAGTGGTGTTCTAGGAATCAAACTTCTGCTTCTTATGAATCTACCCCTTGAGTCTCTTTCTCTACGCATATCATTGTTTTTGGGAGGTAAGAAACAAGGCTACCTAGTTACACTTCCTCGGAAACGGCACCAAAATTTCTGCTCAAATTAGTGTTCCTAAATTGATGTCATAAATTATCAACCAGGGCTAGTAAACTGTTGAAGTGAAGTGCACTATATGTGCCTAGGTATATGTTTCTCACTACGTTGTGTTTAGTGTTTTTCCAATGTTTTTGATTTTGTGTTTTTATTCTAAGAGGAAAAGAACTCAGTGTTGGTAAAGAGAAGTTGTTGGTCACACTAAAATAGAGCAAAACCTATTCTAAACTATGTATGGCACTTGAGAACAGAAAATGCAATACTTTAACAAGAAAAATAACTCATAGCATGAACTCAATAACTCATAACATGAACTCAGTCCAATTCATTCATTAGAAATATGCTAGAATAATTTGAGAAAAGGATAAGTTTAATGTAATGAGGTTCTTCTAAGTAAACAACAATCTACAATATCACAGAGAAAGTATCATCCATGGCTAGAAATTTGTTGGAACACATTTGGAAAAAGATAGTTTGCAACCTAGTGAAGAATTCTACTCTAAATTAACCTATGACACCGAAATTAATTCATTCCACAACTCAAAATATCATTGTTAAACATCATTCAAGAATTAGGAATCTTTTGGAATAGCTTTGGAAAAGAGGCAGTTTGTGAAATGATAAGAAGCTGCAGAACAGTCAAGACTTCAAAATGACATTACCAATTCTTGTTCTTATGATGATGATGTATTAGTAGAAATTAAGAACATGAGTGGTTTGTAAATAATGAAGGCCATCAAGTCTAACTTAACAACTAGAATACAACTGAATAATAAAACTAAAAATACAATGGATAAAATTGAATTAGAATGCAATCATTCAAACTTGAAATACAGTGAACAGAATTGAACTAGAGTGCCATTAACCTCCGGAGTTTTACAACTAAACTAAAATGAAACTAATCATTGAAATACTACAGCTCTGTCTCATTCGGTTTTAGTGGTATTTTGGAACAATTCATAGAACAAGACTGGCTGTAACATGTGATGTAAATGAGCATAAAAACATAAAGTTCAAAAAAACGCAACTAAGCTCTAAAACACCACAGCTAAGTCTCATTCAGTGTTAGTGATATTTTGGAATAATTCGTAAGAACAAGAATAGCTGTAAGAATTGATGTAATTGAGCACAAAAACGTAAAGTTCAGAAAAATGCAACTAATTCCTAAAATACTACAGTTATATCTCATTCAATGTTAGTGATATTTTGGAACAATTCGTAAGAATAAGACTGGCTGTAGCATCCAATGCAAGTGAGTATAAAACACAAAGTTCAGAAAATTTCTTAAGCTAGGAATGCAACAAGGCTAAAGTTACTTATCTAAACAATGTGCACAGAGCTTCTCGGGCAGTAGGGGCCCTCTACCACCAGATTAGCATACAAATATCCTCAAGATTGCCTCAGATCTTGCAATAAAGCGGTACTTCTTTCATTAAAGGAAAAGTATTTCAAAACAGAGTATTACGGTCTTTTGAGATCTAGCAACAAAACATCAATCTAGCTAGCTGTCTCTTGGTCTTCCAAGTCATTCTTATAAAATAAATACATAACTACCCTTGAGAAGAAACAGGGACAAGTGTCTTTTTCAATCAAAATCAAATTAGAACTCTTATGGAAGCCTCGTACTTTGTTGGAGACATCTGTAGAGTCCTTGTCCTGGTAGGAATCTGCTTTTTGGCTTTGATCTCTTCCACGTGCATAACCACCTGTAGCTTCTTTCTCAGACTTCGTAGAGAGCAATAAATGATGTGGGAGTGTTGTGGAATTCAACCATATGCATTTTTCCTTGAAGTGACACCTGTAACCTGTGAGAACATGAAGATAGCTGCGGAATAGGCGACTGGCTACAGAATGGCTGCATTATGTAGCTGAGTCTAGTCAAAAATTACTACAACAACAAAACCATGAAAATATAGCAAGTCAATCATTGTCTACATTCCTAAAGTAACTTTAATCAATCCTATTGACCATTTAAGCCTGTAATTGATAAGGGACAAAGGAAATGAAGTGAAATTTGGTGAAGGGAAAGGACATCTTTGGGGCTCAACACCTCATCTTCTGTAGTAGTTATCAAGTTGGTTTGCATTCTAGTTTCAACGGTGTCGTCTAAGTCAGTTTGCATCTCGCCTTCAATAGTATTTACTAGTTTTGTTTGAGTTCCTGCAATGGAGGTTTCTTTCTTTGGCTTCCGGGCCCTTCTTTCTTTCTTTAGTTGTTTTCTCAGATATTTTACCAATTTCTTTAATCTCTTGCAAGTCCTTCTTAGTTTCTTACTTCTCTTTTCATCTAAATCTTCACCTGCCCTGATTTCAGTAGGTGGTAGGGGAGCGGAATTCCCCTTTTCGGGGATGGTGTCTAAAACGGTGTTTCTAATTACATCTTTAGAATTTACTTCAATGTGAGGGTTCTGACTAGGAGGAGTGGTGCTACCTCCTGGTGTCAAAGGGGTTGTCTCCGTGTGTGTGCTTTTCTCCACAAGGACATTGTCACCTGTCTGATCTTGTGATTCCATTCTCTCCTCTGTCTTCCCATCACTATACACCTCATAATTATCACTAGGGGACAGAGCCTCATCATCTCGAGGTTCCTTTCGGTTAGGTAGGACGTTAGTGTGACTAGAAATACTGGGGGTGGTGGATTTATCAAAAATTTCCTCTTGCTCTTTTTCTCCCGATGGGTTTCTTGATTCTTAGTCTGTCCTTATTTGTCCTAGGTCTCGAGCCATTTCTTCCTTGAAATCTTTCAAGGGTGCATGGGATGGTCTTGCTTCCTCCATGAGGTTCGAGGTTCCTTGGAGTGTCTTGGACTGTTTTTGCCTGCTTGGTTCTAAATTTGAGGTTCGGGTCCTTTTTCTTCTTGGTGTATTTACCCTGGGGGGTTCAATTTTGGTTCTGTTAGGTTTTATTTTTGATTCTTGTGCCTCAGGGTTAACGAAATTATCCTAGGCTATCTGCTACCTATCCAGCTCATGAATGATGATTAGTTTTATTAACCCCTGGTGGCTGACCACTGCTTGGGTGCTTTTTGTTTTCCTCATTCAAACAGCAGTATCATGCAATATGGAATTCAAGAAGGCAGGAAGATTAATTGAATTATTTTGCTTAAGTACGGCTAAAAGTTTGATTTGTCAAGGTTTTCCCACGTCCCGATGTCCTTCACATGTAATAAACTTTTGGATGAATGCCGCCAGTTCCTGCCATGGCTGGTGTAGATAAGTAGGGTTAATCCCCCTGTTTTTTTGTTCCAACAGTTCCTCTGGGTCCTGGTATGCTTCTACTGCTTCTCTCAGGAGGAGATGCTTCTTTTCCCATCTTTCTCCTTGCACTAGTATTCCGGAAACTTCCGCAATAATTATCTCTAAGACTGGTATAATTCGACCTTCGAATTTGGTTTTCCCTTCCTGTATATTTTGTAGAAACTCGATTGCAATTCCCGTGTCGAATCCCTGTAGTCGGCGTAGATATGTCAGCCATTCGGATTGCTAGAGGATGGCACTCGCTGCCTCTAAAATTGGAAAGTTTGCAGGCTTGCTTCGAAAGGTATTTCCTCCCATAGATGATATGCTCTTTTCCTCTGATTGTATTTCTTCTTGGCTTTTTTGTTTCAACTGGATGTTGTATGCAAACGAAAAAGATATTGTGGCTCTGCGCAGATAATATTCATGCCTTAATTGTAGTGTTCCTATGGTCTTATCGATGCGTCTAACAAGATTTGTGCAGGGATTTCACATGCTTGTCAAATTAAGACCAATTACACCCCCGCCCTCGAAGAAAGGGCACCCACGCCCTCAAATACATGAGAGATTTGGTCGCTCATGAATGCAGGCAGGGGAATGTCATAATTTGGTAATGATAATCTACGTGTGAAGGAGCGGGTGGTTGAGTAATTACTAACGTATGCAGTATAAAGGTCAGATTTAGAAGTTTTCATAATTGCCTCTTCTGCGGAAGTGACCGGAAAGCAAGAGGAAATAGTATAACCATTATTGCGATATAATTTCCTTCTTCAAATGAAAATTTATGACAGAAGAAAGACTGAGTCAAGTAATGAATGGTGCCGTCATCCCGAGGTTCAAATATGTAAGCATATCTCTGTTAGTTATTCTTGTGGTAGGTCATAATTATCACTAATTCGAGTAATAGCTTGTGGATGAAGAATGGAAGATAAGGTGTACAGAAAAACAATTGTCTATTGAAGGAGCATACTTTCATACCATAAGTAGAGCCACTGCTGCCAGCAGGAATTTATAGCCTCGACAAGGTTGCTATTTTAAATTGAAAAAAATGAGCCAAGATCCTTATGTAAAAATAGTTATTTCGCCAATTTTATGGAGAGATCACCATGCTAGTATGGTGTCCAAATAACCATGGTGCCACTCACTAGAGTTGTATAAAAGTGATCAGGTCGGCTCATGATAAGACCTCCTATCCTTCAAGTAGTTAAGAAGGTCATTACCCTGGTGTGGTGGCCATTGTGGGAATGTCACTTGCTACACCCTTATGAACATGGTAGGTTGGCTCATGATGAGACCCCCGATCCTCTCTTAAAATCTGCATGTAAGTGTAGTACTTCCTTTTTAATTGTAACATCTTGATCTATAAGGAGGTCACTGTGCTGGTGTGGTAGCCATTATGGGCATGTCACATGTTAAACCCCTATGATCATGGTAGGCTAGCTCGTAATGAGACCCCCTACCCTCTTAAAGATTTACATGAACGCATAATAATTGCTTTTTATACCTAGAGGGAGGTTCATTAACTCCTTAAGAGTTAGGGATGGTGAAAGAAGCGAGAAAAATGCCAATACCACTAATACCCCTTATTCCATTCCTTCATGCTGGAGGGACATATTACTCGAATAGTGTTGAAAGATATATCATCATTTGGTCATGTATTGTATGATATCATATTTGAATTGAGGGTGACTTAGCCTTTCATTTCATGTGTACATAATGTCAGCTTCATGTTTAAGGATTATAGTGCCAAAGGCCATCATATTTTTAATTTTACCATTTTCCTTCTCTCTTTCAACTGCCATTCCCTACTCAAGCTTATTCAATTTGAGAAAAACACAAAAAGAATGGCTATTTAATTTGGTCGGACAACAGCTTTTCAGAGATTGAGCAGCAGCGATTCACATATTTCTCAGCACAATTAAAAATGCCCAAAAAACGACTATTCAATTTGAATGAACAATAGTTGTTCAAAGATAAAATAGCAATTGTCCCAGAATTGAACAGAAAAAACAAAAATGCAGCAATGACTGTTCAACTTGATTGAACTGCAGCCATTCAAATATTGAACATCAGTTGTTCACGAATTGAACAAAAAAAATAAAACACATGGAACAACTATTCCATTTGACTGAACAACAGTTGTTCAAAGATTGAACAATGGTGGTTCATGAATTGAACAACAAAAAAATGCCAACGAACATCTATTCAATTCGACTGAACAACAGCTGTTGAAGGATTGAACAATAGTTGTCCACGAATTGAACAGCAATAATAATAACGCAAAAACACCTGTTCAATTTTGGTTGAATCAGCAGTCGTTCAAAGACTGAATTGCAGTTGTCCACGAATTGAACAACAAAAAATAAAAACACAACAAATGGTTGTTCAATTCAACTGAGCAACAACCGTTCAGAGATTGAACAATAGTTTTCCACGAATTGAACAGCAAAAATAAAAACACAACAAATGGTTGTTCAATTCGACTGAGCAGCAGCTGTTCAGACATTGAACAACAACTATCCACGAATTGAAAAACAAAAACAAAAACCACAACAGATGGTTTTTAAATTCGACTGAACAGCAGCCGTTCAGAGATTGAACAACAGTTATCCACGAATTGAACAGTAAAAGATAAAAACACAGCAAACGATTGTTCAATTTAATTGAACAACATCCGTTCAAAGATTGAACTTCAGTTGTCGATGAATTGAAAAACATAAGAAAAACACAGAAAATGACTATTCAATTTAATTGAACAACAACCATTCAAAGATTGAACAACAACTATCGATGAATTGAACAACAAAAATAGAAATTCCAATGAACGGATGTTCAATTCGATTGAGGAGTAGTCGTTCAAAGATTGAACAACGGTTGTTCACAAACTTAACGACAATAAAAAAACAACTTACAAGGAAAAGAAATTGCAAATGTGAAGAATGTACAACAAGACAAGACATTTATATACATTATTTACAAGTGGTGCTAGCAAACCTCTCATGTACTTGAGTTTGTGGGGTTATCACCCCCTTGCACCACAACTTGGATGGTGGGATCGTTTCGTACCTATTGAAAAAAAGATTCTTTTGTGAGAGGTTTGCGATAGAGGCATACCCTGTGTCCGTTAACTCAAAATGTTGAACAAGACCCATCTATGGTGGTCAAGGTGAGGGTACCATTGCTATGTACTTCCTGAATCTCATATGGACCGAGCCACCTTGTTTGTAGTTTTCCTAGAAAGTATTGGAATCTAGAGTCATAGAGGAGTGCCCAGTCTCCTTTTTGAAATACCTTCTTCTTTATTAGGTTGTTGTGCCACTTGGATCGTTGTTTTTGGATGATCGTTGTGCATTGCAGGGCTAGAAATCGAATTTCGTCTAGTTCATTTATTTTTTGGAGTCTTCTAGCTTGAGCTTATGTTAAGTCCAATCCCACTTCCTGGGCTGTTCTCAGAGTTTTGATTTAGAATTCAATAGGGAAGATAAGTTCTCTCCCAAATACTAGCTGATATGGTGAATATCCAGTGGTATTTTTCCAGGTTGTACAATAAGCCCATAAGGCTTCTGGTAGTCTAGCGGTCCAGTCCTGGAGATCTGTTGCTACCATTTTGGTAAGGATTGCCTCCAGGACTTTATTGGTGCTTTCAACTTGCCCATTGGCTTGTGGGTGGTAAGGAGATGTAACTCTGTGGATGATATGGTGATTTCTTAAGGTGGATGTGATCTTATTGGCTGTGAATTGTGCCCCTCCATTGGTTATCACTTCCCTTGGCAAGCTGTATCGTACGAATAGTTAAAAGAGAAACTTAATTACTAATTCTTCTGTGGCTCTTGACAAGGCCACTGCTTCTACCCATTTGGTTACATAATCCGTGGCAACTAACATGTGGGCTTTCTGGTTTTATGGTGGGTTGAATGGCCCAACGAAGTCCAACGCCCATCGTTCGAATGGTTCCACCACCAATTGTGGTTGTAGCGGAATTTCACAAGCTTGGCATGGGCGGCCTATTCTTTGGTAGCTATCGCAGGCCTGGACATATTTCTTTGCATCTTTGAAAATCATAGGCCAATAATAGCCTAATTTCAACACTTTATGCCCTGTCCTACGTTCTGCGAAATGGCCACCACAAGGTTCATCGTGACAAGCTCGTAAGATGTCATAAATTTCGTCTTCCCTTATACATCTGCGTATGTGCATGTCGGCCCCTATATGGAAGAGGTATCCCCCAATCCAAGAGAATATTGCGCTGCGCTGTATAATCAGTTTTCGTTATCTTGATGTTAAGTGTCTGGGTAGCTTCCCTACTGCCAGATAATTTTCCACATCTGCATACCATAGTGTTTTTACAGCTATAGCAAACAGATGTTTGTCAGGGTATTGATCATCAACTGTTAGCGTTTCGTCTGTCTTGGGGACTCTAGACAGGAAGTCTGCGACCACGTTTTCCTTCCCTGGAGGGTCTTAAATTGTTATATAGAATTCCTGCAACAACAGTAACCAACGAGTTATTCTCCCATTCGTGATTGGTTTATTAGCTAAATATCTAATAGCAGAGAGGTCAGTATACAAGAAAACTTGATAACCAGTTATATAGTGCCTGAATTTTTTGATAGCATAAATGACAACCAGGAACACCTTTTCGGTCACAGTATAATTTAATTCAGCAGGAGTGAGGTTTTTGCTAATGTAATAAATAGCATAAGGTTTTCGGTCTTCTTCTTGTCCAAGGACTGCTCCTATTGCTGTATCAGATGCATCGGAAGAGATGTGAAAGGGAAGTTTCCAATTAGGACCTCGCAAGACTGGTGTTGTTGAGACCAGTCTCTTCAAGTCTGTAAAAGCGGTGTCACATTTGTCAGTCCAATAGAATTCAACATTTCTAGTCAATGCATACAGAGGTGCAGCTATCTGTGAGAATTTTTTTATAAATTTGCGATAATATCCTGCATATCCCAGAAAACTGTGCAGCTCTGTCTGTGTACAAGGTGTGGCCAACAGAAGGATTACCTCTATCTTAGCTGGATATACCTATATTCCAGCTGCAGAAATGTAGTGAACTATGATTACCCCCTCAGTCATCATCATGTGGCATTTTTCGTTTCTTAGACATAATATAGTAGAAATACATCGTTCTAACACTTTTTCTAGCATTTCTAGAGCTTGATCAAAGTCTTCTCCATAGGGTGTAAAATCATCCATATAGATTTCAAGCCCTTCATTTATTAAGTCAGAAAAAATGCTAATTATGGCTCTCTGAAATGTTGTTGGGGCATTACATAATCCAAATGGTAAAAATATGTAAGAAAAATTGTCCCACGGGCAGGTATAGATTGTCTTATCTTGGTCTTCGGGAGCTATTTGGATTTGATTGTAGCCGCCGAATCCGTCAAGAAATGAGAAGAACCATTTCTCATCCAATGTATCAAGGACTTGGTCAATGAAGGGGAGGGGGAAATGGTCTTTCTACATTTCCTTATTTAATTCTCTATAATCTACACAGATTCTCCACTTCCCATTCTTTTTAGGGACAACTACCAAAGGGGAGACCCATTTTCTGTATGAAATAGGATAAATTAAATTTACATCCAATAGTTTTTGCAGCTCCTCTTTTACAATCTATTTTAAGTGCGGGTTTAATCTTCGTTGAGGTTGTCTAATGGGGCATGTTTCCCTATCGGTATAGATGTGGTGTGTGCATAGTTGTCGGTCTAAACCCTTCATGTCTTGGTAGTCCCACGCAAATGCCCCTTCGTGCTTCTGGAGGACTTTTATGAGTTTTTGTTTTTGGTCGTAATCCAAATTGCCATTAATATTCAACACCTTTCCTGGCTCAATCTCAATAGGTATTCTGTTACGAAAAATGGTTGTGGAGATATGTTGAGTCTCGAAGTCTGTCACAGGATCCTCTTGATCTTCATGTTCGAGGTCTGTTTTCAACATTTGGCATTTATATTTCTAGGCATGGGTGACTGATTCATAAAACTATTAATTACATAATCTTCAGTTTGATCCTTGAATTCGAGAGCTTCTACTAGTGTCAAAGGTGGACATATGTTTTGCTCCCAATATGTATCTGGATGTTTGTGAATTTTTACTGTGGGTAATCTTGGTTTGGCAGGCAGATATATAATGATATTTTTTATAGAATCTCCTCTGGTGATAGTCATGCTACCTGCTCGGAAGCCTATGTAAGCATCTGTTGTGGCCAGCCAAGGTTGCCCAAGAATCAATGGGTTCCCTTCCATCCTATTTTTTGGATTAATGAAAAAAAAATCAGCTAGGTATTTCCATGAGTCCACAGAGACCATGATGTCTTGCATTATTCTTTTGGTCTGATAACAGACCTGTCAGCCAATTCCAGAAGTGTGGCCATGTGTTCTAAAGTTGATATGCTTAGTTTTTCGGAAGCTCCAATAGTTAGGATGTTATGGCTGCCCCCAGGCCGACCAATGTGTTTGGAAATGAGTGGCTAGAGATTTACACCGTTACAATGGGGTTTCTCGGGTATTCATATTTCGCAGGTGATTCCCTACCTAAAAACAAGTCAGATAGCGTTCCTACCACATGAACGGTGGGTGAAGCCTTTATTTTCTAGACTTTTTTTTTTCCACATAGTTCTTTGATTGTCTTTGCATAGATGGGAATGTATTGGATGGCTCGGAGAAGAGGAATTTTAACACAAAGGTTTCTTAGTTCCCCCAGGATGTCAAAATATGGAGCGATTATAGGCCTGGGCAGATTTAATCTTTCAAGAAATGGAGGCAGAGTCACCCTAAGTTCTTCAGGTCTTTGTTGATCAATTTTTTCCTTATCTTTACCTGTTTCAGTTATGTTCGTTAGGCTAGGTTCTGTGGAGGTTTCAATTTGGGACTGAGGTGGAGTTGTGGCTTATATAGGTAAGATGGTACGTCCTAATATTAACCTCAATTCGTTGCATTGTTTCTGTTCGGCATTGGGTTTTGGATTTTCTATGATTTGAATTAGTTGAACTGGTATGTTATTGGGGTTAGGATTGGGTTGGGTTGGCAATTGAGGGTGTATGGCAGGCTGCTAGTTATGCTGAACTGGGTAGGGAGCTGGCAACGTAGGTTGATTTTGGGTCCCTGCTCCTATCGGAATATTGGCCATTCCCGTGGGTCTCTGCCAATTCCAATTGGTGTTTTGAGTAGGGGGGTTTGGCCACTGGCTTTGATATTGGACATTTTTCCAAAAAGGGGGAGAGCAGGGAAATTTCTGCCAATTATTCCTTGATGAAGGTTGTGTAGGCCAGGGTGGCATAGGAAATGCCTGGTTTGGCAAAGTTGGGAAGAAGTTTTGAGTCTTCCAAGTTGTTGCAGGGTTTTGTTGGCTAAACTGCGGTGAAGGAAAGAATTGAGGTAGGTCTTGTGGTATTCCAGGTCGTGCTTGCCATTTCCGACGTTGACTCATTAAGTAGACTGGATTTGTCTCTTCCTCTACTTCCTTGTAGACGAATTTCAGCCCGGGATGTGAGGGACACTGGTCCATGGAATGATCCTTAGTGCAAATAGCACAAGTCTGAACCATGTCTAAAGGACATTCCCTCTGGTTATGCTTCTTCCGACATCTTGGGAAAAAGATGGTCAGGTTTTGTTCGGCTATAGCTTGTTTCTGTTTGGCTTGTAAAACATCAAGTTGTGTTGTCAAGGTACCTAGGATGTCAGTTTTGAAATTTTCTAACAGATTTCCAAATTCTACTGGCCTATTGCATGAGCTACCCCGAGAGCATCTAATACATAGGGAAATAATCTCGTCGTATTCTTCTTGGTAAATATCTTGCTTCCCCATTATGTTAAGCATCTCAACCCATTCTTCCTCCATCCATTTAAGCATCGTGACTTTTAAAATGTCCTTGGATAGCCTGGTGGATCTTTGTAAATTGTATTGAAATATTTCTACGTATTCTTATAATGTTTCATTGTCTTTTGCAAACATATTGAAGATTTCATCTTTTAGATTTTAGGTTCGGAAATAGTCTTGGTATTTAGTAAGTAAAATGTTCTTCATTTGGTCCCAGTTATTTATAGTTCCTCCGCCTAATCCTATGAACCAGCATAACGCAGTTCCTTTTAAGGTAGAGGTAAATAGTTTTAGTTTCTGAGGATGTAGTCATATCCTCTGCATAAGACATCAAATTCAAATAGGAATGCATCATGATCTTTTGTGGTTAATCCATGAAAGGTGGGAATGTTGTGCAAGGGAATGTCTTTCATAGGGGAATTGGTAGCATGATCAACAATAGGGTATTCTAATGTTGATGTCTGCCTCTAATTCTGATTTTGATTATTTTCCATATGATCAAAGAGGTGCCAGAAATCTTCAGGAATTTCTTAATCTGGAGGAGTAATTCTAATGGGCTTTTGAGGTGAATGCGGTGGGGGTTTTACAACACTTCCTTGATCTGGGATCCTAAGTACTTCTGTTTCGATCACTCCTTTAGGGGACTTACGTTCTGATATTTCTATGTGAATTCCTCCATTAGTTTCTCCCCCCCTTCTTATAGGTTGCAAGAGCCTCCCTCTTTTGAAGGGTCAGTTCTTATATGATCGACAATCTGCAGGATTCGCTTAGACCCCTCTATCTCGCAGTGAATCTCAGTGTAGGCTACAGATGGTGAGGCTTCCGCCTGAGGGAGTTTATTAGGACTTTGAATGGAAATAGTTATGGGTCCTATAGATGCCTGAGATTCAGATTTCTTAATGATTTCGTCTATATATGTTGTTCTTCTAAGGATCATTGGTTCTTTGGATTGTGAGGATGTTTGCGAATGATTTTGTGTTGTGAAACCAGCTCCAAAAAGAGAAGAAAAGAGATATCAATACCTTATAAATAAGCCACTTCGAGGGGGCAACCTCCAATACATTACATGAATGAACAATTCTTGGATGATTCAAATTACAAAACCTCCTTTCTATATATAAGAGTCCATGGGGCCACAATGTAACCCTAGTGGGGCCACAATGTAATCCTAGCCGACCTAACAATAATAATTTAAGGGCACAATAATAACAATATGGGGGTTACAGGGGTACAATAATAACAATAAGGGGGTTACACTAACAACAATAAGGGACTATACTAGTAATATAGGGACCTAACATGCCCCTCTCCTTCAAAAAAAGTGTTGTCCTCAACGCTCGAGTAGCTCTGGGTGCTTTTGTATAAAATTCTCATCCTCCCATGTAGAATCTTCAGTGGGTAAGTTCTTCCACTTGATGAGATACTCTGAAATTGATCGATTCCGTAGTTGTCGAGTTCTTGTTTCCGTGACCGCTTCCGGTTCCAATATGATTTTTCTTTCCTCATCAAGTTCTGGAAATATTGTTTGAACTGGAAGATTTTCACCTATAACCTTCTTTAAGCATGAAACATGGAAAACTGGATGCACTCGTGAAGAAGGAGGAAGCTCCAATTTGTATGCCATAGTACCAATATTTTGCAACACCTTGTAAGGACCATAGTACTTTGGCGATAATTTATTATCCTTCTTAACTTGCTTGAGGGACATTTGTTTGTATGGTTGTAGCTGTAAAAATACCCAATCTCCTACAACAAAACTTCTCTCGCTGCGATGTTGATCTGCCTGTTGTTTCATTCGATTTTGTGCCAAATTCAGGTTATCCTTTAAGAGTTGGAGAACTTCTTGCTGATGCTCGATGTGATCTTCCACCGCTTGAACCTTAGAATTTTCTCTTAAAGATGATGTGATGGATGGTGGATGATATCCATAAAGTGCCATAAATGGGGTCATTTTTGCTGCAGTATGGAAGGAAGTGTTATACCACCATTTAGCTAGAGGTAACCACTTGACCCATTGTGTTTGTTTATCAGATACAAAACAACGAAGATATCCTTCCAAACATTTATTTACTATCTCAGTTTGACCATTGGATTGAGGATGATAAGATGAGCTATGAGCTAATTGAGTACCCAAACAAGAAAATAACTCCGTCCAAAAATTTCCAGTAAAAATGGGATCTCTGTCGCTCACAATAACCCTCGGGTTTCCATGTAGCTTTTGAATTGTGTCCATAAATGTAGTAGCAACTGTACTTGCTTTAAATGGATGAGATAATGCACAAAAGTGTGCATACTTGGTAAGTCTATCAACTACCACCATGATGACACTCTTTCCTTCGGACTTAGGTAAACCTAGGATAAAATCCATTGAAATCTCCTCCCAACGTTGACTTGGAATGGATAAAGGTTGTAGAAGTCCTGGGGTCTTAATTGTTTCCACTTTATTCTGCTGGCAAACCAAACATTCCGCCACAAAATTTTAAATATCAGATTTAAGGCCATCCCAAAAAAATTCTTTCTTCACCCTGTGGTAAGTTTTTAAAAATCCTGAGTGTCCTCCTAAAGGAGAAGTGTGAAATTCCAAAAGAATCTTTTGTTTTAGTTTTGAATTCTTACAAATATATAAGCGATCTTTGTACCATAAGGAATCATTTTTCCAACTAAATGTACCACATGTACTAGGATCTTGCTGCAACTTTTGAATGAGTGTCCACACTTATTTGTCCTTCTTCCATTCATCTCTTGCTTCGGTTATCCAATCTGGTTGGATAATAGAAATGGTACAAAGCAATGCTTCCACCTCTGTTCTTTCTTGAGAGTGCATACGCAACAACATGTATCTTCCCTTTTTTGTATATTATTTCAAGATCACCAACCCAACATCTTTGTGACCCATTTTCTTGCTCTTCGAAGATTTTCTTTGTTTCAAAAAGTGTTTAAGACTATCATGATCAGTTTTCACCTTGAAGTGTCTTCCCATTAGGTAAGTTCGCGATTTCTTTAGTGCATGGAGTATTGCTAACATTTCCTTCTCATAAATAGGTTTCTGTAAATACTTTCCTTTGATTGGACGACTTTCAAAAGCAATGGGTCTTCCTTCCTGCATTAAAACCGCACCAATTCCATTTCCTGGGGCATCACATTCCACAATAAAGGTTTTCGTGAAGTCTGGCGTAGCTAAGACCGGTGCTAGGCACATTGCCTCTTTAAGATGTTCAAAGGCCTTAGTTGCTTAAAGAGTCCATGAAAATGCATCTTTCTTCAATAATGTTGTTAGAGGTGCTGCTATTCTCCCATAATTCTTAACAAACTTGAGATAATACCCTGTTAACCTGAGAAATCCTCACAACTGCTTTATGATTGTGGAGACTTTCTATTCATTAATGGCTTTAATTTTGTCAGGGTCTACCTTAACACCCTCGTGAGATACAATATGACCCAGATATTCCACCTCTTGTACTCCAAAGAAACATTTGGATGTTTTTGCATATAATTTTTTCTCCGCAATAGTTTGAGCACCCTATCAACATGTTGAACATGATCCTTCCAAGACCTGCTGTAGATTAGTATATCATCAAAAAATACTAGCACAAATTTTCTAAGGAAGGGTTTGAAAATGGAATTCATCAACCCTTGGAATGTATAAGGTGCATTGGTAAGGCCAAAAGGCATGACCAAGAATTCATAATGACCCCTATAAGTTTGAAATGTTGTTTTCGGAATATCTTCAGTCTTCATTCTAATTTGATGATATCCTGAACGAAGATCCAACTTGGTAAAATAAATTTCTCCATGTAATTCCTCCAATAATTCATCAATCACAGGAATGGAAAATTTATCTTTAATGGTGAGGTTATTGAGCTCCCATCCATAATCCGGACACATGTGCCATGATCCATCCTTCTTGTGTACCAATACTACGGAAAGCGAGAGGAAAGAACTTTGACTAGGTTGAATTATACACTTCTCTAACATTTCTGCAATCATATGTTCAATTTCGCTCTTTTGGACATAAGGATATCTATAAGGCCTGATGTTTGGAGGAAGACTTCCTAGAATAAAATAAATAGCATGATCATGATGACGAATAGGTGGGAGCCCTTTGGGAGTTTCAAACATCTTCGAATGATTGTCCAAGACTTTTTGGAGATCTGCAGAAATAGATGATTTGATGTTGGAAATTCTAGTGAGCATAATTGTGCAATTACACCTTGTTGTTCTTTCTTTAGAAGCTTTGTCATGACATTAGAGCTTATTATCTTTCCCAGCTTCCCTACAATACCCCGTAATTTGACTTTCTTTCCTTCTGAAAAAAATTTCAAGAAAAGTTCTTGAAAATTAAAATTTCTTTGTCCCCAAGGGTGTAACCATTGTACTCCTAGTACAACATCTGCACCTCCCATTGGGATGGAAAGCATTGGACTATTCAATACATATTCCCCCAGGGTTGGATTGATATCATGGCATTTTCTAGAGAAATTTATAGTTCCTCCATTTCCAACCATCACTTGACATTCTGGTGTTGGGTATAGGAAACAATTCAATTCCTTGGCTAACTTAAAATGAATAAAATTATGGGTACTACCCGAATCAATCAACACTATTACCTTTTTCTTCTTGATATGTCCTTTTATCTTGAGATTTTGAGGAGTGGTAATTCCTGCCGCAATGCATTGCATGATATGGTCGGACTCATTTCTTCCTCTTGTAGGGTTGGTTTCTAGTGTATATCCTCTTCTTGTTCATTTTCTTCTTCCTCTTCACAATCTATGTAAAATACTTTCTTCTCAGCACACTTATGACTTTTAGTGTATTTTCTATCACAACTATAGCAAAGCCCATTTTCTCTTTTTTCTTCCAATTGTTGAGGTGTCAACCTTGTAGGTTGTGGAAATCTATGAATAGCAACACTTCCTTATTTATAGAAGTGAGTGGTAGGCTTTCTTGTCGACATAATTTTACATTCAATTTTTCTTTCCAACCTGAATGCCTTCTCCAATGAATCGGGTTCCAAAACATGAACTTCATGTTGGATGTTATCCTTTAAAGTACCTATGAAGAGATCAATCCTGTGTTCCTCTACAGAATATCAGTTACACTTATATTCAATTTTTGGAAGTCCTCAATGTGCTCCCCCACTAAACCCTTTTGTTTGAGATTTATCAATTGGCTAAAGAAGGTGTTGCTATTTGTATCCTCATAATGTGCTATCATTTCCTCCATAAAAAATGACCAAGTGACAATTTTTTTATGCGAGAAAAGCCATCGATACCATATAATGTATTTTGTTCTAGATGTAAAGTTGTAATGCGTACCTTTTGTGTGTTTTGCACATTATTGAGATCAAAATATTGCTCCATCTGTAGTATCCATGTTACGGGATCCTTGCCATCAAACTTCCTCATATCGATCTTTGGAATATGGTGGGTCTTCAATCCAACATTAGAGTTTAAGAAATCACAATTAACATTTGTTTTGTTCTCATATTGAGTTTCCTCTACTACCTCTTCGCCATTGGGAATCATTTCTTGTATCAACTTTGTCAAACCTTCCTTCAAACCTTCCATGTCTTCTTTTATATCATTCTTCATGTTTTCCATTTTCTCATCGATCTTAGCTTCCATGTCATCCATATTGAATTCCATGCCACATTCCATGCCATCTATCTTAGATTCCATGCCATCTATCTTATATTCCATGCCATTATTCAAACCATCCATCTTAGAATTCCAGGCTTTCTTCAAAACTTCCATGTCATTTTTGTTCATTTTTGCGAGAAGCGAGAATTTGTTGCACTTGCTCTTGTAATTTTGATATGTCATGTTGCCATTCTTCGTCTTCATGAGTCATAGTAGAGCTTTCTAAAGCTTAATGGGTGTTGAATTCTTTTTAGGGGCCATTTTAGAATCCAATACTGATATTTATTCTACAATATGCCCTTGGAATCAATTCAACTTGATTCTTCAAACAAGACTTATGCAATTCGGAAAAAAAATACACACCTAAAACTTGCTTTTGAAGAGCTCGATATTGAAATTGAATTGTCTCTATAATTGCAGATCCTTAATATCTGAAAGTAAGCCCTGTAGTAGCCTTTTGAAGCTTCTTTAAAATGCCACAAGTCTGATATGATTTGGATTCTTCAAGACAAAGTTATGTCCAATCTCCCACAATGACCCAATTTGCACTAGTTCAGTAGAGCGAACTTGTATGACTTGCCACGTGTCACTGTTTCCTCCTTTGGCTCTGAAATTGATAGACTAAAAACTGCAGTCTATGTACTTGCAGCCACTTTTTACATCATTCCAATCTGATGCTCAGAGAGAGATCTATGAATATTTTCCCACGATCACCTCTTTGAGATGAAATTCAGAAGCCTCAAAAAGCCCTAACTTCCACGGATCATATCTCCGAACATATTGCGAACCAATATCTGAAATTTTACGACGATGTTTCTCCAAATTGCGGCTTCGCACTCTAAATATTTCAGCTTCTGAACCTTCGTAGAAAAAAAATTATTACGAAAATACCACGATGACCTGTTTTGGTTAAATTCAGGAGCCTACAAAATGACCTAACTTGCACAGATCATATCTCCGAAAATATTGCGAACCAAGCTCTGAAATTTTGCAAAGATGTTCGTCAGGATTTTCAATTCACACTCTAAAAATATCAGATTCTGAACCTTCGTAGAACAAAAGTTATAGTGAAAATTCCACGATGACCTGTTTGGAGCAGCAAAACCCTAGAATCTCAAAGCTCTAATACCAAATGTTGTGAAACCAGCTCCAAAAAGAGAAGAAAAGATATATAAATGCCTTAGAAATGAGCCACTTCGAGGGGGCAACCTCCAATACATTACATAAATGAACAATTCTTGGATGATACAATTCACAAAACCTCCTTTCTATATATAGGAGTCCATGGGGCCATAATGTAATCCTAGTGGGCCACAATGTAATCCTAGCCGAGCTAACAATAATAATTTAAGGGCACAATAATAACAATATGGGGGTTACAAGGGTACAATAATAACAATAAGGGGGTTACACTAACAATAATAAGGGACTATACTAGTAATATAGGGACCTAACATTTTGGATTGTTTCTATCTTTTTATTCCTAGACATAAAACAAGAGCACCTATCTTATGGTTCTTTGCACGACTTGCTGGTAAGTGGGCTAGAGGGAAAGCATGTTGCTTGCCGATACGAAGGTTCTTACCTCTCGTTTTCAATACCCAATTATTCACAGCAATGGAGAAAGATGAATGAAGGAGATGACTCTTAACACTCTCCCCGGAAACGACGCCAAAATGTTGGGGCTCATAGAGATGGCTTATTATCGACAACTCTAGTGTTTTCTCATTTAAATTATCAACCCGGGGTAAGTATTCTTATTTCAAGAGTGTTGGCACAATATATGCGAGTGAGGTTGTCTAATATTTACTCCTTGTTGCTTATGAGGAAGAATTTGCTAACTTCCTAAGTTCACTTATCCTAACGAGGGGTGGCTTAGATTGATTCTTAACCTAAGATTGAAAAACAAGATTGAGCAGCTATCTAATTCAATTAAACAACATTCTAAATGAACTGAACAATAATATAGATGAATCAAGCAGCAATTGAATTGAATTAAACAACAGTCTAACTAAACTGAACAACAATGGAAATGAATTGAACAGTAGTCTAACTAAACTGAACAGCAATGGAATAACAGTATAATTGAAGAAATTTAAATGAATTGTACAAAAATTATTTATGTAATTTTGCAATGGAATTCTCTTTATGAACTAATTAATCGACATTGATCAACGGTTGAATGCTTCGATGTGCTAAAAGAGTAATGCAATCTATAAAGACAGATAACATCGAAATCAACCTATTCTACGATCTATAGCTCAAGTGCAATGGTATTGGAAGAACTAGAACCATCTATTGATGATGAAGCATTGTCATAAGCCAGAAAATATGATTGCGAGTATCCTAATTCAAGAACACGATTTCTAACAATCCCGAAGAAAGAGAAACTGTAGCTTTATTGAATGGAAATATACTTTACAACTACATCAGATACTTGCGCATTGGTTCTGCAACTACACAGAGTATGAGAATTTGCGAGGAACTTCCAGGGGTTGGGCCTAGACCACCAAAATCTCTAGTGCAGTAAAAACTTCAAAAGATTATTGTTCCAGGCTCTATATTACATCCAGTGATGTTACAAAAATACAATTAGATAGGTTGGTTCTGATGTGTCGATTGCTGAATGAATGTCATGTTCTTTTTTCGACTCCCCTTTTTTCATTCGTCCTTCGTCCTTTTAAAGGAAATTTAAAAAATGAGAAAGTATTTCCCAAATGATAGCTTGATGCGCATGGCTGTCGTTTGAGTTCTTGGGCTCGAATTCATCTGTCTGCCTTCTGCCGACCGCTGGGAGTTACCGTGATCTCATATGTTTGTGCCCGTTGGTTAGCTTCGGTTTCCTATTGGTCTAGCCACTCTATCTTCCTACATGCGGAGATAAGAGAAGTCAATTTTCTGTTATAAAAACATCCTTTTCATCATTAACCTAGTTTTTCCAGTTTTCATAATCTTTTCTCTCTTTATTGTTAATATGAAGATGAATTCCCCCAAAATTGTAACATAATTTGAAGTAATTACAGGGTGAGAACATAACTTAATTTAGGCCCAACAGGATTTAGACCCCCTTTTCGTTGATTCAAAGGGGGAGGTAAGCAGAGGAGAGGAGAAGTGTTTTCTCAGAACAAAGGGCGGGGGGGGAGAAATTTTTTCCATTAATTACAAAGGGGGAGATTGTTTACATTGTTTTCATTGATTGCAAGGAAACAACAAGAGTAGAAAGGTTGGAGCATCTTGGGTAGAGGAATAACAAGGGAGCAGTAACAGGTGATATGACATGTTGATTTGTACATTGTGTGTACATAGAATTGTGTTGTTGAGCTAGATATTGATTGATTTTTGTGTTTGATGGCTTGGGCACATTTGATGAGGATTTGTAATGCTTTTAAGCAGCAAAACATATGCTTATCTTATTACTGAAATGATATATGAAAATATGAACAAGATTAGAAAAGGTATGCAAAGGAGAAGCTGAAATACTTGTTGGTTGCATAAGCTGATGTTATGATATTCATGTGTGATGTATTGTACTTGTTGAGAAATGTTAATGATTTTTACTTGCAAGACATTGTTGTGGTGTAAGGAAAATGATCAGTAGCAAGAAATGTGGCCTAGGCTTGTGTGTAGCAAGACACTAGAGAGTGAATGTCTTAGGATTGTATATGTTCTATGTGTCTTTTTCATATGGAATTATAGATATGTTTTTTCAGGTTGATTTGAAGGTTGATATATGATGTTGTCTTGATTAATGTATGATGTTGATACTCGGAATTGTTATTCTTTGTAGAACATATTTTTAAATATTTCATATGTTTTTTATGCTGCAAAGGGTGTTGATGAAAGGTTTCTTGTGCTTACATATGTTAATTGGTGCTAATTAGTGAGACAAATGTGTGCATAACAGATGACATATATTGTCTTGTTTACATTGCTATATATATATATATATATATATATATATATATATATATATATATATATATATATATAATTGTTGATCTAAGATGTTGTGATACAAGGAAAAGGAAAAGGAAAATATGTAAGAAAAAGAAATGATATAAGGCACGGAAAGATGCAAGGCTAAGGAAAAAGAATGAAGAAGTTGTGATGTAAAGGGTGATGGAAAAGGAGAAGCAACAAATTATGCCTGATATGTCATGTTTGCATAGGTTAAGTTGAAAATGTTGAATAATTTGTAATGCAAAGGGTGAAGGAAAAGAACAACAAATTATGATGTCTTAGTTAATAATTTTACAATTGAACATATATTTTTGATGGAATGCTTGTGTTCATGGAGGTATTGGAGGTGAAGGAGAACAGGTTATTGAAGCTTGATTTCATATGGGTGTCATTGACGGCATGGTTTTCTTGGAGTTGTTTCATTAATATTGGACTATATTAATGCATGTTATTTGAATATATTGAAAATTATCTTGAAGAATAGGAATATATGTCATTTGAATATGATGAAATTATATTTATCTAATTTAATATTCAAGAGTTTAAACAACTTTGGAATTGAAGAGACACCTTTTGAATGCAAAGAGACAAGAGTTTCCATTTAGATTTGTGTGTGTGGAATACTAACAACCATCAAAATTAAATTATAAAATTGTGTGAGGTTGAAGAGCTAAATGGTTAGAGAGAATGAGAATGTAAGAGCTTATTTGAGTTGTTTATTACCTGGAACATATAGAGCAGAAGTGTAGCATATTTGTGAAGAAGAAGAAGAAGATCTAGAGATGGAGGTACATAGATATATAGACCAGGTAACTAGCACATTATTTTCTTTATGTATGAGGGGATTGTAGTCTCCTTTAAAGTTTAAGCTTAATAAATAGTAGGTTGGAGCCTATTGAGGTAGGATCATCCTGTGAGTTGTATCCTGTAGAAAAATTATGGGAGTTGGAGCTTCCTTGAATGCTCTAGATTGTTAAAAAAATGAGGTTGCAGCCTCTTGTAGGTCAGAGCCTACAGAAAACCAGATGTAATAAGGAGTAGGATCTTGCCTTTGCATCAAAAAAATAAAAAAGTCATAGTTTTCTTCCTTTATGGGTTTCCACTTTTCTAGTGTTCATCTATGATGCTTTTATGTGTTGATGTGATGTTATGGTTTACTTATTACTTTTTGTTCGCATATTAAATTTGATGTTCATTGTGTGTTAAGACACTCATTTAAAAGTTTAGTTAATTTTTTTAAAGAACATAAATTAATGTCAATGAATGTATTAAACTAATTCACCCCCTCTTAGTTTAGTCAAGTTTTCATAATTAAGTTTATCCAATTCAAAGTGTTGATTGTTGTGCTAAAATGTTGATTATTGTGTTGATATTGAGACCAAAGATGATAAAGGATATTGTTGAAGGCCTGGGAAATATAGGTAGAGAAACTTAAAGGTTCTTGGTATCTCTAATTCACTTTCCTAAAACAAATTACTATTATGTAAATCTTTCTCTGCAAGGCAGGCTAAAATAGGGCATGCTACAACTTGTCCTTCAACCCTTTAGTGATCCTAGAACTGATTTGCAGGAATGTGTGGTGGTTGCAAGAAAACTCGTAGGTACATGAAAAAATGTTGAAGCTTATTCCAAATTTCTTGAGTTCAATCACCTATTGTTTGCTTCCAATGAGATCTCACAAAACTATTATAATTGAATATTGATGTTGGGGGTGATCACATTAAAGAATTCATTCTAGAAAGAAATGAAAACCCCATATCTCGTTTTGGATTATAATGCAAATGCTGGTTGTTATGGCTAGAATATTTTATAGAATAGGTTTCATGACATTGGCCTACTACTACCAGAGTTATTTGATCACTAAATAATATTAGAAATATGTTTCTCTTACAATTTTCCTGTGATCAAAATTTCTACAAAACACCTAATGAATAGCCTTAGTCAGTAATTCATCACTTCAATTACCTATTTACTATAAATAAAAGTGACATGAATGTTATGGCATAAGAAGAGGATGTGAAATAGGGAAAAAGTATTTAAAAAATTATACATTCCTAGGATGAATGCTGGTGTGTAGGATTATTACAAACTCAGGATTTTCTACGTTGTGGCGAAAAACGCTCAACATCCTCCCTTTCGGCAGCACCCACAAAGTGGGTGAAGTCTCACACGAGATGTTAATGGGTGATTTTCGGAACCAGGTATCTATAATATTTTCGGCCTTTCTATTACCTACGACGCCAGAATCCTACCAGCCATCACTTTACCATCTCTCTAGTACTACATATTGTGTAGAGATTTAAGACCCCTGACATACTGAACAACACACAAGTAAGAATTGATAGTGTGGGGGAGGTCACAATGAGTTACGCTTTCAACCCTTAAAGGTTATATCGATGCTTATCCAGGATTAATTCCTCATATAGATAGACAATGTTGTATATTAACCTTAACCGCCTTATAACCATTCATCCCATTTAACACATACATAAGTATTCAAAATAGTAATAAACTAATCAACATATAGAAGTCCCATATGACATGAACATCATAAATATTCAGACCAATAAATACAGTTATGAGTGTTAAAAACTATTATAAATCCGTTTAACATGTATAAATCCAATAGGCATAAAAAATGTCTGATATTTAGACATTAACACAAAATATAGAGGGAAACTCCTCCATCAACTAGGTTATATCATCATAAATGAAAAACACATTATGCACGAAGTTAAATTTATCATACCAACATGCTCACCAACCTTTCAAAAATATTCCATGTACAAACTAGAAGAGAACTCATAACACAAAATCCATACATTAAAATATGCGTGAACGTTAGAATAAGGGTATTCTATAGCTATCTCTCTAGCAATCCCTCCTATAACTCTAGACATAGAGAAATATACATTACATAACCAAATACATACTCTACAGTTTCACTTCCTCCTTCGTCCAACGTTCAACTGAAGTTCTACGTTCAATAACCCTTTGTATCCTCACTTGGAAGCCCTTCAAATCTTATCAAACCTCTTCCTGATTGTTGCATTTGTTATGAAAACCATTGGGATATTTACTGATATCATCCTTGACCTAGCCCATGCATAATATTAGCCTTAAAAATATCTTCCCACTGAACTGCTCCACTCGCCCCTTTGTCCTTCTCTTGCAAAATATATCTAATCTCCTACCTCTCATGACATCCTTTGTGAGCTTGATCTTGCTAAAAATCCTAACTATCTATACTTCCATGTATGTGCCTCTAGTCCTTATGCACCACAACCACCTTTTTGTATTGTTTCCACCTACGTTGTGTGATGCTTCTTGCGCCAGCACTGTGATACACTCCACTCATACCTCTTCCACTCCTCATCCTTGTTGTGTGGCCATATACTTACAAAATTAAATGAAAAAATTTCTAGGATCTAACAGGCCCCAAATAGAAAAAATTGTCTTGTCCTGAGACACTCATTCCTCCATATTTGAAGCAATATTTTCATTCACAACCTTTTACAAATTTTTCCATGCTTCCTCTTGTGCTTCAAATTTAGCTTTCAGGTACTTTGTTCTGGCGGTCGGTTCCGTAGTGACAATGCCAACGTCCTAGCTATTTAAAGTCTTCACATTTTTTTATCAAATCTTTACACTTATAAATTATCACCAATACACGATCTTGGGGATCCACCCATTGTTTTTGATATTCATGGAGTTTATCCACTTACTCCTTGAGTTAGGACTTTTCATGAATCACTTTCCTCCTATCGGCGGGGCTCATCTTTCCCACTACTTGGTCAATTTGGAAAATTTGGTCATCCACTTTCAGTATTTGCGCAATGAATCATCTTACATATACAACTTCAGAAATGGAATTTAACATCCAATCACCTTGTTCTAAAATATTTTGACATTTCCTTCCATACTCAACCAACTATTCACTCTCCTATAGGGCCAACTATATGCACTGTAGTTACTCGGGTGGTGTCTATGGTTGTTTCTTGGCTCAACCTCTATCACTTTCTCTTTCAATCCTTGTATCACCTCTTTAACCTTTGTGGTTACCTCTTGAGTGAGGTTGCTACATCAAATAATCCCTCTATGCATTCTTCATTTACTCAGGTCAGGGAATTGCACCACTCAAGGTTATCTTCAACTAGCCTCTGTTGTTCCCAGCACAACTATTCTTCGATTTTTTTCTTCTGCTCCAAGTCTTCCTATGTTGTTGTGAGCTTGTCTTGTATTTCATGGGTTGCATTGTGACGTAACTATGACAAATATTTTGCACCCAATTCTAATAGTACTAAAATAACCTGTGTTGAGGCATCAAGGTTTTTTTGCATATACCCTTCCCATACTTCCACAACAATGTTAGGTACACAACATACTCTTCAAGGTTGTTGGGAGGATGAGGTAGTAGTGGTCTACAATATGGCTTGGGGTTAAAATCCATATGTCGTCGAGGGCAGGCCTCCTAACTCTGTCGTATTTGTTTGAAAGGACAACTTGGCATTTACCTCATTTATGGTTTATTGTATATTTTCTAACTTGGTTGTTGCTACATCCTCCATTCTATCCCCGATTCACTATAAATCGTCCTTATAACACTCTTTGAACTAGAGATGCACGGGTAGCTTTCCGCTTCTTCCTATACTTTTTTGTTGACACACTCTCCATGATACTTATTAATACCCTATTTTTACCTAATTTCAGATGCCCTTGTTATGCTATGAGTTCTTCTTGGGGCTCTTGTTTCAAGACAACCAGATATTTTGCTTCCTAATACCCTTGTCCTGATGGAGTTCCATTTTTTCCGTCCTTGCTTGAGATGCCTTCCAATTCTAAGGAGTCCTCCTTTGGCACTATCGAGGAATCCTCCCATGAATCGATGATACCTTCAATTTTCCATTTTCAACTTATAAGATGCCTTCCGCCAACACTGATCTAGGTCTCTTCATGGCAGGATCCATATGTCATCTTGAACTAAACTATACCCTTAAACCTTCTCATGCTCACTACAGTTAAGTGTAGTGTCTCACAAATGACCTTGCATAGCATGTCCCCACAGAGACAAAACATGAGTGTCCTATGTTTCTTGCACTTCGTATCATTGAAAGCCCATGAGATTTGAAATTTAGCTTCTGCAATTGGTTTAGATGGGTTAATTACCAGTTGGAAGTTCTTTGGCCTCTCTGAGGCGAATAACACTATCAAAATTAGTATCCACGCATAGTGGAATTCTGCATTTTTCTCCTAGGTGTCTAGAAAATCTTGTTGGAATTACTGCATCAGGAAGGGGACCCATGCAAATGTTCCCCCTAGGGTGAATTAATTATCTATGATAATAAATCCTACTTGGACCTTATTCAGTTGACACTTGTGAAGTATTTTATAGGCTATATACTATGTCACAAACTTAGTATCTTGGTCATTCACCATCAAAATTAGGAACCCTCACTTTCCTCCCTTTGTTTTCTATAATTCGGTCATTGTGTCACTAAGAGCCTTGTCCTTAATGAGGGGACATGGGTCTTCTCCTTTAATTGGGATGCCTATAATCATGTGGATTAATTATAAAATTAGTGGAAAATGTATGTCAAGCAACAAAAATATGCCATGCACACAATTTTTATTTTCAACCTTGTAAATAAATTACGTTCAAACGAATGCTTAAAATAGAAAAATATACAAGAGCAAGAAGATACAAAAAATATACACAAATATTTTCCCCTAGATCCCAAAACCTAGACTAGCAGATTGATTTTTTATTATATACCTTTAAATGTTAAAATACATATATATACATGTTGAAGCATTCATAAACCCCAATCCACTAACTCTGGATTAGAACATAACCCTAGTTCCCTTGACTGAATCTACAAAATACCATGAGAAGAAAACCATCATTCCCAAAACCATGTGCAAAACCCAGGCAAAAAACCGTGGGTAGCTCTTCCCACTGTCTTTAGGTTTTTCCCTCATCTTGGGGTCTACCCAACTATTATTGGGTCTGCATAAAAAAAAATATCTCTGGGTGTTTCCGTATCATATCTCATGCAGGAGGGGTATCTCTCCCCTGCAAACCCACTGACAGGGGAGGATGATGCCCCCCTTTTAACTCCACACTGTGCTCGGTGCAATGTACATCATATGATGCTAGTTGTGGAAACAACATAACACATACCCAACATTATCCCACTTGTCGTTTTTGTTGGCTCCCCATGATTTGCAAGATTGGCAAGAACAAAATATGCAGGAAACCACATCATAACCACTTTGGAATCCTAGGACCTAGCCTTCCTGGACTCAGAGAGGGATCTTTCTATGTAATTGTTTATAGATGATATGTCTTTGTGCTTTTGTCTAAGATGTTAGGTTAGTTATGAAGTTCTAAGGACATGTTTGTTTTGATTGATTGATTGATAGGTTGATAGATCAAATGGTGTGATTAATTGAAGGAATGTTTCAATTGAATATATATACCATGAGAAATATTAATCCATTGGGCTATGGATTCATAAAAGGATTTGATTGTTCATCAAATTTGCAAGGTTTTTCATAGGGCAAGCTAACTATATCAAGTGGATCTCTTAGATTAGATGTGATATGAAATAACAATAAGTTGTGAAGGCAAAAAAACTAAAAGTCAATTAAGAATATTTTAACTCTACTTCAACAAGAAAAGCCTTTTAGGTAACTGTTTGAGGCCAACCAAAGGACAGGGCATACCATAGATTTCTTTGCCCAGACTTTAATAAGAAAACCTTTAAGACAACAATCCAACAATCCTAGAATTACTTTCAGACAAAGAAAACATTTAAGATAATAGTGAGTGACGCTAAAGAGCAAGCTAAACCTATCTTCTTTAACTAAACACTCTAAAGACCTTCAAAGCAACAGTTTGAGGTAGACCAGAGGACAGGGCATACCATAGACTTCCCTGGCTTAGACTCTACTAAGTATACTTCAAAGAAAGGCCTTAAAAACAATATTTCAAGATACACCAAAGGACAAGGCTTACCATAGACTTCCTTGGCTTGACTCTATTAAATCATTTCCAAGACAACAAGCTAGGTGGAACCAGAGATCAACTAAGAATTCCCCAATCAGGCCATGCAGAATAAAACATTGAGATAAAGAATGCAGATAGAAATAGGGTGCCAAGACAACATATCCTACTCTAAAATTTATGTTCTTTTATCGGAGAAATAATGGAAAGAATTGAAAATATAAGGAAAACAATGACAAAGAAGGAAAACTTCACCATTAACATAGCTCAGGAATCCTATGAATGTGCTTGTATTACTGATGTTCAAGATAGTTAAAATAATCTTAGTACAATAGGTCTCTGCAACTTAGAGCTTTCTCAAATCCAGCCTGGCAGTCCATCAACTAGCTCAGCAAAAGAAATCAATCAAATAACCAACCAACCAACACTAAAAATGAATGATACATGCAGTATTTATCTGCAAAATGAGGAGGTGATCTTAAGATAGGGTTTCAGATGTTATTTATTACAGAGTTAATTATTTTTTGACCTTTGAGACCATGCAAGGCCCAAGGAAAAATATCTGAGAGTGATTTACTGAAATAATAACTCCTAACTTAACTTCTGAGCTAACTCTGGGAAATATTTGACTTTAACGCTTTCCCAATAAATTTTACAATAACTGCTGGGTGGATGAGAAATATCTCTGACTGTTTGTAATAACTGTTGATTTTTTATTGAAAGAAAACATGCTGTAGGTGGAAAAATGTGTTTCTAAAGAAGTAGATGCCTAGGTTGAGTCATTCGAATCTTCCTCTGTATTGATCTCTCCTTGTTTTAGCCTTTAAACTTAGTTTAGGCGTTTAAACTTTGGATTTGACTTTACTGTCTTCCTCACTGTCTTTTCCTTTAATTCTGCCTTTATCCTTGGATTATGACTAAGCCTTTTAATTTGTGCTTTTAATCTCTGACTTAATCATTAAACCTGCGTACTCATCTCCGTCTTTTGTTTTGACTTTGATCTTTCTGTGCTTGCACCTTTAACTTTTTTTTAACCTTCTTAAACCCTTGGATTATTCTTAATCCCCTGATCTACATTGTCACGTTCCTTTGACTATCTTCATCCTTCTTGTTGCATCTCTGTCTGTGTTTATTGTGTGAGGCATTCTTCTGCTAATAGAGGGTTTAGATAACACCAATGATCATGATTCATTGGTGATTACATTTGATTTTATGTCTCTGGTCTTTCCAATGAAATGAGATCTTTGGATCGTCACCCAAATCACTCATTAAAATGATTTTGGGCCTTGAAATGCATTTTCGCATTTCTACCATGAAACTTGCACACAAAACAAAAAAATTAACTTAAAAAACCTGTGGGGAAGGGATTTCTACATTATTATGGGGTTTTTCGGGCTTATGGAGTGTTTGCAGAGGTTTATGGTGGAGGAGGGATTCATCGCAGAGCCACAGGGCTCTAGAGTATTCAAATCAGATGGCGGTATTGAATTATGGTGCAAAGAGGGGAGAGCGGTTTTTGCATGGAGGGAGGGGCGGTAATGGTTTTAGGGAATCGAGTGTGATTCCACTCAGCAGGCGATGTGTGGCAGATGGGGCCTGGGTGAATACATCCCATTTCACGTGTTTTGGGAGCGTTAACCTCGGCGCAAATAATGTTGCGATAAGGCCTATGAACCATTGGATCTCAGGGAATGAGATCAACAACGGTCGGGGATCGGAGGTGATGGTCAAGTCAGAGGGAGTGGGGTCCAGATGGACAGATGGCGGGGTGTAAATGGGGCATGGGTTTTAATAAAGAGCGGGGCACAGGTTTAATAAAAATAAGAGAATAAACCTTTTATTTAAGGAAAAGGGAAGGGTTTATGAAGGGTTTTAACAAGGTGAGGGTTTTTAAAAACAATAAAGAAAAGGCCTTAATATGTATAAAGGGGTCGGGTAGAAAAACATAAAGGGTCGAATTTTTCATATTAAAATAAAAATGGGTCCCAAAAGTCAATTTTCAAACATAAAACAATGTAAAAAGTAGTTTTTACATTGTTTTGATGCATATAAGGAAACATGGTGAAGGGAGAGGAGTTGATGGGGGTTTTTAGTGGGGCAAATGATGAAATGAAACTGGTGATAGGCAAGAAGGGTGAAAATGAGAGAAACAAGCCCAAAATTATTTCTTTAAGAGAAAGAGGGTGATTTTTAAAAGGTGAACTGAGAGATAGTGAAAAAGGATTTATAAGGATAATGAAGGCAGTGAGATTTCTAAAGATAGCTGATAGGAAAGGAATGCTATATTTAGCTGTTTGTAGAAAATCCATAGTCACCTAGTGAATATTGTAGAATACAGGAGGATAACAGTGGCTCCAGCTGGGGAGGGCAGCTCCTTTAGGAGGTGTCAAGAACCTCAGAGTTCAAATCTCTGGAATTGTAGATCAGTGCCTTGTTTGTACTTGAAAGATTTCTCATTTTTCAATTGCTGATTTGTTGTTGTTAGTTGAAGCTGTGATCTCTAAAATCTGAAAAACATGATTGCTTCAATGTCAACTCTACCTACCCATCATACTTTCCTAGAATTTTTCTTCATTGGGTGCATTTATATTGGCAAAACCTTGATATTAATTTCTTTTTGAAAGCAAAAACTATCTACTTCTACCCTTATATCATCCAAAGGCTCAGATTAGACTGATGAGATCTTTTATTCTCTACCTAATATACTTATCTGTCAAGATTAAACGGTTTGAAAAATTCTCATTCTCTAATCTAAAAACAATAAATTGAAAGCATGACCAAAACAAGATTAAGCAGTTTGATTCATCATGAGCTGTGGCATTTTAGACAAGCTGCAAACAAAATTTATTTTTACAAAAACAAAAACTAAACTTGAGGGCTATAATTTGGAACTTTTCATTCATCCCTCTCTTTCTTTCTTGGTTTAGATTTGAACATTGGAACCAATATCTTTTCCTAATCTAATCTACTGATAATCCAAGTTTAAACAATTTGGAAAATATTCATTTTCTAACTTATCGGAAACAATTTAAAATTTGTTCAATCATGATTAGGTTGTATGATTGAACAAGACTTTCCTTTTCAAAATTAGTGGGCATTTGTACTTGCACACTTTCAGAAATATTCTTTTTTGGTATGGGACTTTACCTTTTTTTTTTTATCTGCCCTCTTTTCTTCTTTTCTTTGTTTTTTGTGTTTATTTTTCTGATCTTTTATTCAAGTAGTGTTATATACAATGAATAAAGCTTCTAAATTGAAATTTTCAACAAAAATAATTCTTGAGCATCCTGCCATTGACAGGACCTCCAAATAATTCAGTTCCATCCATTTCTTGAAGGAAAAATGCATTGTTACCTCTTTCAGAATGGATGATGTATGGACCTTTCCATAGATTTTCAAATTTTCCATGCTTGCCCTTGTCTTCTCTTCTTGAGTCCCGCTTAAGCACTTTATCACCAATATTGAAATAATTTTCCTTGGTTCTTTTATCAAACATCTTCTTGATGTTTTACTGCACTTGTTGTGTTCTGTTATACACTTCTTCTCTGGTTTGGTGCAACTAGGCAGTCTGATTTATTCTTCTTAGCATGTCATTTTCTTCAGACTGTGCTTCTTGGATGAGCTTCATGAATGGCACTCCTAAAATTGTTGGAAAAATTTCATCTTCTCCATACACTAGCTGATAGGGAGACATTCCAATGGATATTTTATTTTTTAATATGTCTGCCCATAGTGCATGTACTAGTTTGTTGTGCCATGATTTTTTGTTTTCTTCCAGCAGCTTTTTAACGATGTTTACCAATATTTTGTTTGAGGATTCTGACAACCCATTACCTTGAGGGTAATAAGCTGTAGAATGGAACAATGTAATCTGATATTTGTGGCAAAATTCCACCATTTTCTTGGATTTAAAAGAAAAAACATTGTCAGTGATAATATTTCTAGGACACCCAAATCTAGACAGGATATGGTTTTCAAGGAATTTGATGATTATTGAGTCTGTGGAAGTCCTAGAAGGGATGGCCTCTATCCACTTTGTAAAGTACTCAGTTGCAGTGAGGATCCATTTGTGTTGGGCAGAGGAGGCAGGATGAATTTCTCCAATAAAATCTAGGCCCCATTGTTGAAAACGAGCTTCAACAGAAATAGGATGAAAAGGTAAGGGCAACATTTTTCTCTTGCCTTCAAAGATTTGGCATTTATGGCGGGAAATTACCATTTTATGGATGTCTTGAAAGAGGGTGGGCCAATAGTAACCAGCTCTAAGGATCTTGTTAACAGTGGTTTTCCAATATATGTGGTCTCCACATTGTACTTCATGAAACTCATGCTTGATCTTATCTGCATCATCCTCAGGCAAACATTTAAGGAATATACCACTAGCATTTTTCCAATATAAAATTTTATCTAAAATATAGTAGTTTACAACCTTTAACTTTAAGGGTCTAGTCTTTGTTTTGGACAAACCAGGAGGAACATTAAGATTAAAAAACACATATAAAATATCAGCATACCAATATGAACTCATAAATGATTCTTCAATGGGTGGAGTTTCCAACTCCTCCTGTTCATCTAATGCATCAATCATGTTCATGTCCAGTGCTTGAAAATTTGTTTCAACCATGATTTTAGCCTATCCTTGTCCTTTGATTAGTTTAGTGGGCTTGATTTCTAAATCATATTCTAATATAACAACAATCCACTTACCTCTTTTGCCATCATGATCTTGTGTTAAGATGTCTTTTACCACTATGTGAGGCACAAATGTAATGATGTGTGAGTGCAGAATGTAAACTCTAAAATCTTTCAATGCCTTGATCAATGCAAAAGTTTGTTTCTCCATTATGTTTTATTTCAGAGGTGAGTCTCTTAATTCCTTGGTGAAAAATGCAATAGGCTATTCTTGTTCTTGTTCTATTGCAAAGGAAAAAATTAATAAATATTTGGTAAAATCAGGGCTAATTAGAACTAGTGTTTGGGTAAGTTCTTGTTTTACCAATTCAAAGGATTTCTTTGCTTCTATGGTCAACTTGACCCCTATTTCTCTTTTCATTATGTTTGTAATGTTTTTTATGAGTTCAACAAGGTTGGGTATGAACCTTCTCAAGAAATTTATCTTCCCAATGAAAGATTGTAGCTCTTTGATATTTCTTAGATGGTTGATTTGCAATATCCCTTCAATACTTTTTGGGTCTATCTTGATCACTTCTTCAAATATGATGTGGCCTAAAAGTTTTCCTTCTTGAAGGCCAAACAATTTTTTCTTGGGATTCAAGGACAAACCATATTTCTTGCATTTTTCAAATACTTTTCTTAAGTGAGCTAGGTGTTCTTCATTAGTTTTCGAATAGACTGTTATGTCATCAAGGTAAATCACAATAAAGTAGCCTGTCTCCTCTGAGAAAGAAATATCCATGGCTCTTTCAAAGGTGGCACCAGCATTCATTAACCTAAAAGGCATTTTAACATATATGAAGGTGCCCTAGGGTGTGGTGAAAACTGTCTTGTGTTGATCATCTGGGTGTACCAACACCTGATTGTATCCTGAAAAGCCATCTAGCAAAGAATTTATTTTAGACCCTACTACCCTTTGTAAGATGTGATCCATTTTTGGTAAAGGGTAGTTGTACTTTAAGGAGGATTTGTTTAAATTTCTGAAGTCTATGCATAGCCTAATTTCTCATGTTTTCTTCCTCACTGATACAAGTTTGAAACCCATTCTGAGTATCTCAGAGGGACTATTATTCTAGCATCATACAATTTCTTAATTTCTTTCTCAACCAGGGGTAGTTGTACAGGGTTTATTTTGCGCAAATTATGTTTAAAGGGTTTCTGGTTTTCTTTGAGAGGTATCTTATGCTGAATTATCTATGTATCATATGACTTTAGATCTTCATAACTCCAAGCAAATACATCAGCAAATTCACTGAAAAGCTCAATATATTTCTATTTTATATGAGCGGGCAGTCTTTTGAATAGTTTTATCATTTTGGGTTTTTTTTCACTGCCTATATTACGCTCTTCTACTTCAACTTTAGTGGGTTCCATTTTTGGCTTCCTAGAAACATCATTAAAATCAAAAAGTTCTTCTAGAGGAACCAGTCCCTTTGGCAAATTATCATTATCGGACTGCAGCACTTCGAAGTCTTCTTTTTCTAAATTAGTGCACAAATCTATTTTTTGTGAGTGTTCATTTCCCAACATATTTATATTGACATTATCAGGAGGTTATTCTTTATAAGATTGTTCCTTAGAAGAGCAGTATTCTTCATAATCTGAGTCTGAATTTGGCACTTCAAACTCATTTGTGGATTGCAAGAAATCTTCTATCTGTTTATCTCCTTCAAAAAATTGCCAGTATTTTATGTTGTCAGGGACTGCTGGTCTATATTTGACCTGGACTGTGTATTTTTGCTATGATAATTTTTTTGACATGTGTTGGCTGCAAATGCTAGACCATTGGCAAGGATGTTTTGATTTCTAGGGACAAAGGTAAGATCATATTATTGGAATGTTTTCAAGAGGTCAAGGGCATCATCCCTATATGCTCTTAATCTAGGATGCTTACCTGTGTATTCTTCCTTAATTTTTCTAATAAATAGCTCTGAATCTCCATGAACAGTTATCCTCTTGGCTCCTAATTTCTTGAGTAATTGCAACCCTAGGAGGAGTGTCTCATATTCAGCTATGTTATTTGTGCATTGAAAGTTGAACTTGTATGAGTGGCCTTCTGCATGATTGTTCTCTGTGTTATGCACCCAGATTCCTACTCCTGAACCAGTCTTGCCACAAGACCCATCAAAGCTCATACTCCAAAGAGGTTCAATTTTATATTTTTCATTAAGGTCATTGTGGCTGCAACTATGTTGTTTATTATGTTGTTCTTTAGGGTTTTCACTATTTTTGTCATTGTTTTATTTTTCATGGTCAGCCCTATGTTTGTGGTTTTCTATTTGGGAAAATTGTTTTGGTTGTTCCTCCTCTTTTTCCTCTTCTTCTACAATGGTTTTCTCATTTTCTGCTACTTGTTCATTGATATTTTCATCATTTTAAAGGATAAATGAATCAAGATCAGTGTGAATAGAATAAAGAGTATAATTATCTGGTTTTTCTTGACTGCTAACCATGTATTTCATGTGATTTCCCCTATATAGTCTTCTTGGTTGACTGAAAACAGGGATGGTAACATAGGTCATGTCCATTTGGAGGGTGCCTTTGAGTTTGGCTCCCCATGATCTTGAAAGGAGCATTCCATATTTAAGAGGAATATCAACCACTACAATATCCATTACTAGGCTTTTGGTTGGTATTTGTGCTAGATTAACACATAGATCCTTGATTAGCCTTAGGCATTTAACTCTACTGGAATCAAAAGAGTATAAATCTTTGTATGGTCTAGTTATCTCAAGGCCTAGTCTTTCCATTACTACTTTTGGCATGAGGTTGTGTGAGGCTCTTGAGTCTAGCATGGAATTATGCAGAATTTTGTCATGGATGTTTAAACTGACATAAAACAGAGGAACACCTCCTTCTTGAAATTTTCCTGCTACTTCTGGTCCAAACAGAAGTTCAGGCTTGTCATCATTTAAATTTACAGAATTAGAATTTTCTCCTATGTTTAAAGCTTTCAAAAGTTGAGATCTATATACATCTTGAGTGACTAATTTAGTAAGAGGAATAGAGATTTTAATCTTGGAAATTTCATTCTCTATACTAAAAGGTGTCTGAGTTTTTGAAATGTTCAAGTCAGCCTTTTCAATCATTGTTTTCACAGTGATTTCAACTTGCTGGTTTTTATTAGGAAACTCAGTTAAAACCGTTTTATTAGGGGCACTAGCTATGTTGTTAGTGTTGCTTTGGTCACCATGGTGTTTGGGACTAGGTTGGTTGTTTTTGTTTTTATTCCTATCAGAACTTTCAGCCATTGTATTTCGATTTTCTACTGTCTCCTTAGGAATGTTTTCAAGGGTCTTCCTATCTGAAATTTCAGAGGCCTTTCTCTTGGGAGTGTCTTGGTTTTTCTTTCTTCCGAGGTCATACTATCTATTTACTTCCGTGATGGAATTTTAAAAGTGTTGTTTATAGTCTTCAGATCCTAGGCTGTCTTCTTCATATTGTTTTGGGGAAAACATGTCTTGTTCTTCCTCAGTGAGGAAAACAGTATCCTCATTATTTACTCCCATTATATTTATGTGGTTTTCCTCTACTTCTTCAATTACCCCCTCAACCTCATTAACATAGTTTTCTTGGAAAGGAGGTCTGATTTGCTGATCAGGACCTCTTTGTCTTATTTGAGGGGGGTTTATTCTAAAGTTCTAGTTTTGGTTTAGATTTTGATTTCTGTTTTGAGGAGCTGTTTGGTTTTCTATAAGATAAACTCTCTCATTTAAATTCATCCTCTCCATCATCCTCTCCATGGTTTTGACTAAGTTATCAAGCTTTGAATCAGATGTGGAGGGTAAAAATTCTTCCCTATATGTGGCTCTTTTTTCATTTTTCATTCTAGCTCTCTTGGCAATCAGATTTTCTTCTACACTTATGTAGAGCTATAAAAAGGGTCTCTTTCACCTCTAATTACCTCACATTAATATGTCAATCCGGGAGCGTTTTGTTATTACAAAGAGTGACTCAATCTGAGGCTATCATTTGTTAGAGTAATGCTAGTAGTACAGTGCTTAAGAAATACAAGAGTAAACGGATGCTTGTCGGTAACTAAATTACTTCAAAGAATAAATCACACACTCAGAAAACTCAACAGCTTATCAGTCAAGGGTTCGGCAGTGATAACCCATCCCTTCGGAAATTGATGGAAAGGAAACATTTATACTATTAGGGGTTAAGCCTTTAAACCATTTTCTTACATCTCCCCCTAAGATTTGGGAAAACATTCTGAGTTTAACAGTTTCATCATCTATTTCTTGTCTGTCAAATTAGTCATTCATTCTGTCCACATTTTTTTGAGAAGTAGTAAAACTACCAGCATCATATAAGGGAATCTTGGACTGATAGTCCTGCGGTAGAACAAATAAAGGCAATGGTAGAACTAGGGGAGCATACCATGTTGCCATGATCTGTGGTTGGGTAAACAAATGGGGGTTAACAAGTGGAGGGTTGAAAAAAGGAGGTACAGGGTTAAATGGAGGAAGGTGAACACTGGGGGATGAGGTTAGTACAAAAAAATTCTACTCTGAACACCTCTACTCCATCCAGCTCTTGTAAAAAGAAAGCATTGTTACCTCTAGCTGAATGGATGATGTAAGGACCCTTCCAAAAATTTTCAAACTTGCCATGTTTTCCTTTGTCCTCCCTCTTGGAGTCCCATTTTAGCACTGTTTCTCCAATGTGGAAATTAATGGATTTGGTTCCTCTGTCAAAAATCTTCTTTATGTTTTCTTGCAATGCTTGTGTTCTTTTGTAAACTTCTTCCCTTGACTACTGCAAATGAATGGTTTGGTTCAACCTCCTTTGCATGTCATTTTCTTCTGATTGAACTTCTTGAAGAAGCTTCATTACCAGAACTCCCAAGGATGTTGGGAAAACAACATCAATGCCATAAACCAACAGATAGTGAGACATATTGATAGATTTCTTAGTTGTTAATCTATCAGCCCATAGTGCATGCACCAATTTTCCATGCCATGATTTTTTGTTCTCTTCCAATAGTTTCTTGATGATGTTCACCAAAATCTTGTTAGAAGAATCAGCCAATCCATTACCTTGAGGGTAATAAGCTATAGAATGTCCCAGTGTGATGTGATACTTGTAGCAGAATTCCACCATTCTCTTGGACTTAAATGCTGCAGCATTATTGGTGATGATCTTCTTGGGATAGCCAAATATCGACAAGATGTTGGTTTCAAGGAATTTTATGATGACTGAGTCGGTAGCATTCCTTGAAGGGATGGCTTCTATCCATTTGGTGAAATAATCAGTAGCAGTTAGAATCCACTTATGTTGGGCAGATGAGGCAGGGTGGATTTCGCCAATGAAATCTAAACCCCACTGCTGAAAAGGAGTTTCAACAGTAATAGGATGCAAGGGAAAAGGTAGTAGCTTCTTCTTGCCATCAAAGATTTGGCATTGATGGCAAGTTGCAACTATCTTGTGAGTATCGGGGAAAAGAGTGGGCCAATAGTAACCAGCTCTAAATATTTTATTAGTTGTGGTTTTTCCAGTAGAGGTGACCTTCACACTCTCCGTCATGGAACTCATGCGCAATTCTATCTGCATCATCTTCAAGCAAACATTTAAGCAATATGCCAATAGAATTTTTCCAATATAAAGCTCCATCAAAAATGCAGAAATTTAAAGGTTTTTATTTCAAGAATCTAGCTTTTGTTTTGGATAGAGTTGGAGGAGCATTGAGATAGAAAAGTACATATAGAATATCAGCATACCAAGGTGAATTCAGGAATACTTCTTCAATGTGCGGAGTTGTGCACTCTTCCTATTCCTCTAATGCATCAACCATATTCATGTCTAGCGCTTGAAAATTTATTTCAGCCATGAGTTTTGCGAGTCCTTGTCCTTTAACCAGTTTAGTGGCTCTGATTTCTAAATCATATTCTAATATAATAGCAATCCATTTACCCCTTTTACCATCAGGGTCTTGATTCAAAATATCTTTAACAACTGTGTGTGGAACAAAAGCAATAACATGGGAGTGAAAAATGTAAACTTTGAAGTCCTTCAATGCTTTGATCAAGGCAAAGGCTTGTTTCACCATGATGTTATATTTTAGAAGAGAATATCTCAATGCTTTGTTGAAGAAGGCTATGGGTTGTTCTTGTCCCATCATGTTATTTTGAAGCAATACAACAGCAATAGAGTGTTTGAATGCAAAGGAGAATATGAAGAAATCCTTGGTAAAATCGGGGTTGATTAGAACTGGTGTTTGGGTAAGGGCTTGTTTCACCAATTCAAAGGATTGTTTGGCTTCTATGGTCCACTTGAATCCTACTTCTCTTTTTAGAATGTTTGTGATATTTCTTAGGAGTTCAGCGAGGTTAGGAATGAATCTTCTCAAGAAGTTTATCTTTCCAATGAAAGATTGCAACTTTTCATATTTCTAGGATGGTTGATTTGTAGTATACCTTCAATCCCTTTGGGGTCTATCTTGATCCCTTGTTCAGAAATGATGTGGCCTAAGAGTTTTCCTTCTTGAAGACCAATCAATGTTTTCTTAGGATTCAAAGATAAGTCATACTTCCTACACTTCTCAAAGACCTTCCGCAAATGACCTAAGTGCTCTTCATCAGTTTTAGAATAAACAATTATGTCATCAAGGTAAATTACTATGAAGTAGCCTATGTCTTCAGAAAAAGCTATATCCATGGCCCTTTGAAAATTAGCCCCCGCATTCATCAGCCCAAATGGCATTTTTACATACATGAATGTGCCCCAAGGTGTTGTGAAATTGGTTTTGTGTTGATCACTTGGCAGTAGCAATACCTGATTGTAACCCGAAAAACCATCAAGTAATGACATTCTCTTAGAACCTACCACCTTTTGCAGTATATGATCCATTTTGGGTAAAGGGTAGTTTTCCTTTAGGGAGGCTTTGTTCAAGTTTCTAAAGTCTATGCACAGCCTAATCTCCCATGTTTTCTTCCTAACTGACATGAGGTTGGAAACCCATTCTGAGCACCTAAGTGGAACTATGATACCATCATCATACATCTTCTTTATTTATTTTTCAACTAGAGGTACTAGAACGAGGTTTATTCTTCTCATTTTTTGTTTGAATGGTTTCTAATTTTCCTTGAGAGGAATTTTATGTTGGATGATGCTTGTGTCGTAGGACTTCAAATCCTCATACCCCCATGCAAAAATATCTTTAAACTCTTTGAACATCTCTATATATTTATGTTTTATGTGAGGAGGGAGAGTTTTGGACAACTTGATTATTTTGGGTTCTTTTATGATACTATGTTACATTCTTCCACATTAGTTTTGGTGGTTTCAATTTTTGGCTTTCTTGCTACGTCATTAAAGTCAAACAACTCTTCTAAAGGGGCAAGACCTCTTGGTAATGAGTTATCTTTGCATTGCAGCTCCTCAAGGTATTTTTGATCTAAATCTACCAATGATTCTGCTTTAAGAGGATATTCTAGTAGATTTATGTCAGTTTTACAAGGCAGCTCTATTTTGAGGGTTTTTTCTTTGTCAAAGCAAGCTTCTTGATGGATTAAGTCTGATTTAAACATTTCGAACTTGGTTTTAGGCTGCAAGAAATTTTCAATCTTTTTTTCATTTTCAAATACTTGCCAATGATCTATGTTATCCGGGACTGCTGGTCTGCACTTGACTTTCACAGTGTATTTTTCATTAGCATGAGGCATTTGGCATGTGTTGGCAGCAAAGGCAAGTTCATTGGCCAAGTTGTTTTGAGCTCTAGCGATGGAGATAAGTTCATACTTCTCAAAAGTTTTCAAGAGATCCAAGGCAACATTCTGGTATTCTCTTAATCTAGGATTCTTGGTAGAATATTCTCCCTTGATTTGTCTAATGATCAGTTTAGAGTCTCCTTGAACATAATTTGTCTTGTCTCCTATGTCTTTTAGCAAATGTAAACCAAGGAGAAGGGCCTCATACTCGACAATATTGTTAGTGCATTGAAAGATTAGTTTTTAGGAGAGGCCTTCATTGGTGTTATGAATCCAGACACCAGCTCCCAAACCAGCTTTTCCACAAGAGCCGTCAAAGCTCATGTTCCAAAGCATTTCAAGTTCAACTTCACCATTATGCTATTGTTCGAGGCTACTAGAGTTTTGGCTATCAAGTTCCTCATTCAATACTTGGTTTGACTATTGTGGTAGGCCTATATCTTTCTCAATTTCATTTACTTGTTCGTCAATGTTATCATCATTATACAAGATAAATGAGTCAATATCTGAATGGATTGAATAAAGAGGGGAGTTGTTTGGCCTATCTTGGCTGCTAACCATATATTTCGTGTGTGATTCCTGGTACAACCTCCTTGTTTGGTTAAAAACCCCGATGGTAGCATAAGACATGTCCATTTGGAGATTCCCTTGAAGTTTGGCCCCCCACGATATGGATAAAAGCATGCCATTCTTCGGGGGAACGTCAGCAACCACTATGTCCATGAATAGAATCTTAGCAAGTATTTGTGCCAGATTGACACACAAATCCTTGATTAGACCCAAACACTTGACTCTACTTGAATCAAACGAGTATAAGTCCTTGTAAGGTTTGGTTATTTCTAAGCCTAATCTATCCATTACTACCTTAGGCATGAGATTGTGTGACGCTCCGGAGTCTAGCATAGCATTATGCAAGATTTTGTCATGAATGTTTAAGCTAACATAGAATGGAGGGACAACTCCTTCTTGATATTTTCCCTCTACTTCAGGTCCAAACAATAGCTCTGGTTTGTCATCAGTTAAGTTCAAGGAGTTGGTACCATTTCCTATATTCAAAGCTTTGAAGACTTGATTCCTATATACATCCTGAGTTACTAGTTCAGCAAGGGGCATGCTTATTTTTCTTTTGGAAATCTCTCCCTCAAAACTGAAAAGTGTTAGTGTTTTTGACATATTTACATCTATTTTGTCCCACATAGCTCTTTCAGCGATTTTATTTGGCTAAGTTTTATTAGGACTGTCATTTTGAGCATATTTTCCAAGGCCACTATTGGAGGTACTAGGGAAACTTGGGTCACCATTTTTTTGGCTAGTTTTATCTTTGTTTTGATCAGGTTTCTTAGCCATGGTGATTGTTTTCTCTATTGTATTTTTCATTATATTTACAGGGGTCTTTTTAACAACAGTTTCTTGTTTGTTTTTTTTTTAGGCCTCTTGGTTTTTCTTACTCCTAAGATCATATTGTCTATGGACCTCCATTATGGAATTCTCAAATCCCAACTTTACTCTTTAGACTCCTTATAGTTTGTTCTATCATTTTGATTTGAGGAAAATAACCCTTGTTCTCCTTCCGTGAGAAAAACATCACCCTCATTGTCAGATCCTATCAAGTTTACATGGTTTTCTTCTGGTTGTTCCGTTTCTCTTTCCTCCTCATCCATATAATTGTCTTGGAAGGGAGGCCTAATTTTTTGGTCATTGTCTCTCTGTCTGATTTTGGGTGGATCTCTTCTAAAGTTCAGATTCTTATTTGTGTTTTGGGGATTTGGTTGATTTTCCCTAGGAGGTGTTCTTTCATTCAAGTTTATCCTCTCCATCATTCTCTCCATTGTTCTAACTAGGCTATCAATTTTGGCATCAGATGAGGAGGTTGAGGCTATAGTTTCATCTTTGTATGTGACTCTCTTTTCTAACCTCATCCTAGCCCTCTTTTCAATCAGGTTGGCCTCTACACTCACAGCTCCCCTTTGCATGTCCTCTAATGTTTGTGGATCCCTCTCTCTTAGTTGGTAGGTCATGTATGGATCAAAGCCTTCTGGAAATTTCACTATTGCTAGGCCTTGCGAGGGTTTCATGTGAGGTGGGAGGGCATTGTATACACTATTGAACCTAATGCAATAGTCTTGGATGCTTTCCCATACATTTCTCTTGAGGTTGTTATATTCTGAGAGAATTTGGAGAGGGTTCTTCTTAATCTCCCATTTGTTTATGAATGTCTAGTAAAGGGAATGGAGATCATGTATGTTGTTAGGAGTCAAGATTTTGAACCATTTTTTAGCTTCCCCCCTAGGCTCTGGGCAAACATCCTCATCTTTATGGTTTCCTCTTCTAATTCTATGTAATCAAAAGCATCATTTATTCTATCTACATGATTTTGGGTAGTGGTAGATTTAGCTCTGGTAAAGTGGGAATTCTAGATTGGTAGTCATTTGGAAAAGGTATCAGGGGTTGTGGTAGTAATAGGGAAGCGTACCATGCTACCATGATGGGAGCTAATGGAATCCAAGGATGATTTACAAGGGGAGTGTTTGTGAGAAGGGATGTAGGATGAAGTGGTGTGTTTTGCACAATGGTGGTATGAATGGATGTGGTGGAAGTACATGGACCAGCAAACTGATTTTGAGCAGACTTAGAATGAAAAGAGCCAAAGTGATGGAGAATTTGAAAATTAGGAGGAGTGGAAGGAGAGGTTTATCTGCTAGGACTCTGCTACAAATCTATGGGCTCAAGGTCAGTTTGGTCAATCCCACTTTGTGAGTTGGTCCTGAAAAGATTTCTTGTATGGTGCAAGTCAAACTGGGCATATTGCAAGGCTGTAAGATGTTCAGGGACAGAAATGGCTCTATGAATGGTCCTAACAGTAGTTGAGTCTTTATTTTTGGAAGTTTTCCACAAAATTTTTTCCGGGTCGTCAACTATGGTAGAAGGGTTTGGGTCTGGGTGAGATCTAGTACAAATTATTTGTGAAGCCAGATTTCAAACCCAAAGTGCAGAGAGGCTGAAATTTTATGACTACTTTCGAAAGGTAGACCTCTCTAATTGTTTGCTAAACTCGCACAGTGTGTGACTAGGATTCTAATATCTTCAGGGATGATTTGACCAAAGCCTAAGGAAATTTATGAACACTAGTAAAGTTAGAAGGCCTACTGGAGGCTAGTGGAGTCGCCAGGTGGATGTTTTTACTATTTTGAAGATAATTATTTGTGGTCCATCACCAACAATTTACAAAAACCAATCTAGGGATGTTTTAGGGTTTTATGAGTTCCTTTATGTAGCCCTAAGGTTTCTATGAGTATCCTCTAGTTAATTCATCATCTTGCTAGAATGGTGAGACAATTAGATTCTACTCTTGGCTAACAGTTTGACTTCTCTATGTTTAACTGAGGGTCCGTGAGTCTATAAGAGATATTCAGGCTATTATGTACTTAGAGTCCCACCGTGATCGCCATTATGTTAGGTCCTGGTAACTTGTTAGATTGGTGAGAACAAATCGAAAGGTGTAACATCAGACTAGTCTTTGGATTCCTAGGACCTAGCCTTCCTGGACTCAGAGAGGACTCTCTCTATTTTGTGCGAAGGATGTGAACTTGTTTGCTTTTTAGGTTTTGATTTTAGGCTAGTTGTTAAGTTTAGGGTTTGTTTCTTTGTTTGGTTGGTTGGGAAAGTTTTTAAGTAGGTTAATAGAGTGGGGAATATCAATCCATTGGGATATGGAGTCTAAAAAAGTGTTTGAAATGTGTAAAAATGAGTCAAGGATAGCTCAAAGGGCAAGTTGGCAAGATCAAATGGATCTAATAAGGTCAAGGGAGATTGAAGTAACATGGATTTGTGAACATAGTGAGTTAAATGGGCAATAAAGGATCCTTTAACAAACCAATAAACAAGAAAAATCTTCTAAGATGATAGCATAATGAAATCTTGAAGAGAAATGAGGGATTCCTCAATATCAACTAGGCTAAGCAAGTCTTAAAAACAATAGTTAAGAAAGCTAAGAGAGCAGTGAAGGATTCTCAAAAACTTACTTGGAAACAAATAGCATTCTAACATAACATATTAGTAACACTAAAGATAACTTGAGGATTTATTTAGAAAAACTTTGAGGAAGAAAGCATAGAAGTCAAGAAATCGGGCATAAGTAGTGTATCAAGAAGATAAATTTCGTTCTCCATTTCTGTTCTATGACTAAATGATCCATAAACACAATGAATAACTGAATAAAACAAACATAAATATGGAACACATCACCATTTGAACAAGCTTAATGAATTATAAGAGTGAGCTTGATCCATATAAGAGCAATCCAACACCATCACAAGGCACCAACAACTAGTTTCAGTAATAACATCCAAGTCTATTTCATAGCATGCTCGGCAAAAATCTAACATTTACAATGGAGCCTCCATGGTCTATTTATCATGCATTGGAGGACTAAAACCTAATTAAGTCTCTATAAGCCTATTACTTAGTCATAAATTTCACTTTTTTCCTTGAGACCTTGCAAGGCCCAAGGCACAAAATATCTAAAACAAAATATCTTTTTGGGCATTTTTAGCAAAGAAATTGACATTTGAGCTCTGCCAAGCCTCCAAAAACCTTCCAAGTGTACATTGTTGACTTTTCCTCTATAATGGCGCAACACTAAGTTTTAGGATGAATTTCCATGCCAAGGGCGTAGCATAGGAGCAAGAAAACTAGGTCAACTTGCAGCAAGGTTTTGAAGGCCTTCCCGATGTCGGAATGGGCTCCGTGATGGCTCGTTGCAAATCCCGTTGAGTATAGTTTTAAAAAATACCCTTAATTTTCTGATTGGACCCCTATAACCTGTTAAAAAGGAAAAAAATCCGAAGACTAGTAAAGGCGCAACACATGTCCTAAAAACTAGGCAGAAAGGTGAAAATTAGGGTGTTTTTTACCCTTTTGGAGGACCAAAACCACTCCAATTGACCAGAAAATTTGTGATAATGTTATAATTGAGCTAAGGATTCCAAAAATGTAAGCCTTTCCTCTTGAATATGCTCTGATAAAAATCGTAGCACCATGGGTGTTACCCCCTTGGTCCTCCAAATCAACAAAAAACCAAAATTTGTTAAAATTCTCCCAAATTTGGTGAATTTGTGCCTCATGGGTTTTGAGAGACCTGCAGAGAAGCTTGTGCCAAGATTCCATGGTTATCTTGTAATTTTTCTTCTTTTAGTGCTTGGATCTTGGTTTGGGCCTTCTTGAGTTTAGTCGTTGCAACTTGGTTTCTCCGGACATAATGTTTGGTCATCTTTCTTTAGAGGTCAAGGTCTCTATTTTCCTTCTCCAATTTTTCCTCCAAGTGCGTGTTTTCTCTCTCCAACCAAGGCTCCCTATCATGTGTTATCTCCATGGCCAACAGCTCATCTAGAGGTAGTTGCTCTGTCAACATTGATTCTTGTTCTCTTTGTTTTTCCAGTGCCTTCCTCAACCCCATGGTTCTATGTCTCCTCCTAGAATGCCCTTCTTCATCCTCACTCTCCTCATAGGTTCCCATGAACTCTTCTAACTTTACCCGTGCCTTTTGGGCTTCTTTCCATGCCTTGATCGCCCTAGCCCCATAAATGGAAATTTGTGCTCCTAGCTGCCTGTTTTCCATTTCAAGGGCATCATTCACACTCTTGGCCCGACTTAGATTTTCTTGGAGGTCTTCAATGAGGGAATTTTTTTTCTGGATGAGCAAGTTAGAGATCCTTGCTTCATTCTCCTCATCACTATCTATCTGAATGATTTCAAAATCCCTCTCAACCTCATGATCTTCTTCTTCTTCCTTTACCTTTTGTTTGCCTTTGTCTAGTGGCTGAGCTCAGGTGGATGGCATGGTCCCTTGCCTTTTGCAGGCAGAAAACACAAGCCTTTGTCCTCTTTGATATGTTTATGGAAGAGGTGTGATTTTTGTCATTTCAGTGTCTTGATCAAGGTTGCTTTCATTTGTCTCCATGTTTTCATCTTCACTACCCTTACCACTGCTCACCTCATCATTTTCTTCATTGTTTTCATGACTGTCATAACTGCGGTCATGACTGTCATGATTGTCCTCTTATTTGTTGTCTTGTGTATTGTCTTCTTATTATCTACCTCTTTGTCACTGTTGAACTCTTTGTCACTATCTTCTTTTTCACTATTTTCTTCATTATCTGTCTCTCCCTTTTCTTCACTTTGCGTTTCTTCTTCATCATCTGCCTCTGCCTCTTCATCATTTGTCTCTTCCTCTTCATCATTTTCTACTTCTGCCTCTTCATCATTTTCTGTCTCCTCTTCATCATTTCTGCTTCTGCCTACTCATCATTTTATGCCTCTGCCTCTTTATATGTCTCTTCATCACTGCTTATCTCTAAACTATCTTCTTTATCATTGCACTCTGTGCTATCTTATTTTTCATCATTTTCCTCTTCTTCATCTACCTTTGTACTGTCCTCTTTATCACTGGCTTGTTCACTACCTTCTTCTTGATCATTTTCTGTCTCTGTATCTTCATCATTATCGTTTTCTTCTTTCTCATTTGCCTCTTCATTATCTGCCTCTTCGTCATCTACCTCTTTGTCGCTGTTTTTCTCACTACTTTTTTCTTCATTATCTGCCTCTGTCTCTTCTTAATCATCATCCTCTACCTCTTCATCATTTTTCTCTTCATCATCATCCTCCTCTTCATCATTTTCTTCCTCTTCCTCATCATTGACCTCTTTTTCACTGTCCTCTTCTTCATCTGATACTTTAGGAGAAGGTGAGGAAGGGAGGTTTTCTTGAGGGGAGGATTCATGTGCAGATAATTAGTCATGGTCAGTGGGGGTTGATGGAGGAGTGGAGGGAGGTGGATGATATGATGAGGGTAAATTTGGCTGGTGATGAGGCTGTGGGTTTGTGAAAACTTCATGGGCGATGAACACCTCCCATGGAATACCATGTTTCTCTAATTGATGTAACACAATCATCTTGATAAGAGAATGGTGAAAAAGACTTTGCATTTTTTGTGAAGGATGTCTCTTTTGCACAATGTAAGACATCTTATCAATACTTCTATAAAGATAATAAGGAAAATGTAGTAGCTTTACCCTAGTGAAGTGAATGAGCAGTATTATATGGTAGGAATAAAGCCTATAAAACTTACCCTCACATGTAAAGTATTTCATGATGATTTTCAACAAGGGCGCATATCTCTCGAGTAGATATGAAAATGAAAAAATGGATTTGTAGTCAGCTTGGTATCTAGGTTTCAAGAAAGGTTGATAATGGCTCAGGTCCAAATTTTCATGCTTGAACCACTTTTCTCCAATACTAGGTATCCTGGTGGCCATAGAAATGGTATTAGCAGATAGCTCAAATTTTACTCCTGCTAAATTTACTTGATGGTCATGGAGGTTAAGGATAAAAAGCTTGGTCAAATCACGGTGACTTTGGACCTGTTGTACCCTTTCATAGAAGTCAAAACAACCCACCTCCTAGAAATATGCAACTTTCATAGGAGAGGCCATCAATTCCTTGGTGTTCAATGGTTCAAACCTGTTTACTCTTCCACCCTTTCGCTACCGTCTTATAGGCCCTTGGCCTCCCTCACCACTGCCACTATTAGTTTCCCTTGACATTTTGCTTTTTTATTCTTGCCTTGAAGGTCAAAACCGTAATTTTTCTTTGTGAATTTGATGGAGAAATCTAGGGTTTATTCCTCTAATTTAATGACAAGAACTTTGGAAATTAAATGCTGTTGTTTTTACTTACCCCTAAAAGGTGCTAGGAAACCCTTAGAAGTGAATTTTGAGGAGTTTTTGAGCCAATTCTAGTCTTGGGTTACTACAAAAAACCTCCTAGACAAACATGCAGCGTAGGCGTTTAGCACCGGGCTAGTCGGGTGAGGTTGAACGGGCCTATCGGGATGCTACTGAACACGCAGCGCAGGTGCGTAGCGCCGACCAAAGGCTACACCAGCCTGTCGGGCCGCTGCTAAACGCGTAGCGTCGGGCCACTGTTGAATGGGAAAAGCCTGCACGGTAGTTCTGTCGGGTCACTTGGCTGGGTAATCCTGAAAAAATTCCCGTCCAACAGAGGAAAAGGTCCGATAGTCTGTGTGAACAGGCCTATCGGGCAGTCTGCGTGCAGCGCAAAACGCGTAGCACCCAGGCAATGTTGCACGGGCCTGTCGGGTGTGTTTCAGTGCAGCACCAGACGCGTAGTGCCCGAGCCTGTCAGGTTAGCTCTATAAGCGCATAGCACACGATGAAAGTCGCACAGCACCGAGGCAATTTTTCTGAAGAAAACACCCACAGGTGTGTAGCACAGGGTCCTAGGAGCACAGCACAGGGGAAACTCTGCCCAAGTTTTCCAGAACTTCAAAATTCCTTCTCTGACCACCTTTGATGATCTTTAAAAATGAAATGAGTAATTGAGGGTGGAAAAGGGCCTTTGTAGCTGAGTAGAATAAATTAAAACAAGAAAACCCCCTTTGCTAATGTTTGTCAAACCTTTTAACTTTTCGTTGATATTTCCTTTAACCCTTTTGTTTTGCAGGTGTTGTTTGAGTGACAAGGCTCACCTTCTTTGGTTGGCTTATGTCTTTGAACATTTTTACTTTGGTAGGTAAACAAACTCACTTTTCCCTCTAACCTTTAAACATGCTGAAATCACTTTGATAAATTTGGCCATCCACACAGTGGTAACACCTTCAAAACCCTTTATATTCACCTTGGACCTTATACCATGTTCTCTACTCTTTAACCACTAAATGAAAATGGCTGAGATGAGAGCTTGATCTTATTTTATGTGTCTTGCTACATTGGTTTTCTGTTTGGCACACTTTTGATCTAATCAGGCTTAAAAAACTTTTATCTCCCCTTTAAACACAATGCTCTCTTATTTCTTTTAGAATTCATCAGTTACCCTATCAATTTCCCCTACTGATTTACCTCATGACATTCTTGTAGAAATTTCAAGCACACTTACCTTTTGCAGGACTTGAAATTGGAAAAATAACTTTCTTTGGAGACCTCCTGCTCTTTCTTGGGCAATCATGTGTTGCTATTGTTTTTCATTAGAACCAGAACTAGTATGAGAAGAACAGAGGTTAAAATACTAATGAAGATCCTATAACCTAGGGAAAACCTAATAATATAGTGTTAGGGTTTTAACTTGGTCCTTGACTGAGATTAGGCTTGGGATATTAACAGTGTAAAGACAAAGATTTTGACCAATGGGTGTATTTGATCATATAGAAATGGAGGTACTTGATCTATCTAAGGAGCTCTTAGAGGTATTTCTGAGACAATCAAGGTTTTAGGACCCTAATGAACATGGGAAAGGATAGGTTGAGTGATAACACTAGATGAAGGTGGAGTGGTGGGATAAAGGAAAAACAGAGGGCTGGGGTGATAGGTGGGAAAAACAAACTAGATGAATGGAATAAGCCCAAGAGGGGCCCTTTAGGAGTGATAATTTAAACAAGGAATGGAAGAGTAGTAACATAGTGAAAAAATTGTTTTAAGGATAATGAGGGCAGTGAGATTTCTAAAACTCACAATATTCATGAATTTTTTTTTTAGAAATCTAGAACTGACATTTAGTCATCTTCAGATAGCAAAAATTACTGATGACTAACAAGATGATCCATTCATATTTTTAGAGAACTTTCCTATTTATCAGGGCTTCTTTGGTTATTATTATGTCTCATGTACTCAGATATTATTGTATTCAGTCCTGGCTCATGTTTTTTTAGGCTTAGTATGTATGCGGGATCCATTATATTTTTGTCTGGCCCCTTTGTATGAGAGAATTTCATGTACCATTTATCATGTACTTTGTTGCTCAGTTTCATTTTGTTGGGCACACCATTATTCTTTGTACTTTATCATCTCGGCGGGCATAGGTATGCCTCCCCCACCTCACTGAGAACAGGTACCCAAACATTAAAGGAGATTTATATCATTTGTAGGTCTCACCCCCTCGATTTTTGTACTCTATTTCTTCACTACATCTATGTATATCTCTCTCTCTCTGACTCCCCTTCAGTGTTTAACGATTGTGTTCTTACAACATACTTTAGTCATACGTTTAGCTCCTAACGCTCGCACGTTGGGGGACAATCTGTTACACCAAAAATTGGTCATCTAACCATTTAAAATTAGATGGATCAAAGTACACCATGTAAGACCTATTTTACCATAATAAAATTGCTTTCACTATAATAAATAGTTTAATAAATCATATTTTATTAATTTATTTCTGGTTAAAACAAGAAACCCCATGAGGAATAATTAAATAAATCCTTATTTATTTGATTTTCCTCTAGGAATAATTAATCAAACCACTATTTAAATAATAATCCTCATCATATTTAACCCAATTATGAGAAATAATCAGATAAATCGTTATTTTTCTTTCTTTTTTTCTCTAGGAATAATTAAGTAAATGATTTTTTAGTTATTATTCCTTGTTAAATTTGACTAAATCACCAAGAAATAATTAAACAAATCATTATTTGTTAATTATTCCTTTACCACATTCTTGAAATGATAAAGAAATCATTTATTAGTTTATTATTTCTAAATAAATGTATTCAAGCAATTTAAATACCTTTTCCCTCCAACAAAATATAATAAAATATTCCGAGCGGTTAGATCTAAATTTTGGTTAATAATATTTTATTATGCGCCATTATCGAGGATAACTAAATATTTTGTTATAAAATAGGATATTTTTCCATTCATTTTTCACTTTGATCACTTTCATTGTCGCGGTTTGATCATTATCATTGTTGCTACTACTTTCTTTTCTTCTTGAGCTCCCATAGAGTTCAATACATTTTGGGTTTTCTCCACCATTAAGAGAGAGAAACTTCTAGATCTAAAGCATTAAGGACAACCAAGAACCCATCCCATTGAGAGGGACTGGTAACATTATTATTTTTTTCCTTCCCAGGTGTTATAATATATTCAAAATTATTTATATCTTGTCTTGTCCACTAGATGCATGGCGCAATTCTTATTTCTTTTCACTGTTTAACTCCTTTTACTGCATAGATAAGGTTTTTTGTAGCATTTGTCTTAACTATCGATTGCAGATATAAATAATTTAAGTAGCCATATTTGTTGTTAGGGTTGTTTGTCACACACAACTAAAGTGAGCTCTTTTCTTACACTTTCATTGAGAATTTCCACAAACAGTGAGAGAAAATAACAAGACAACTGATAAATTTTCAAATAATGTTGTAGATTGACCTCAGGGAGAAACTAAATTGGTAATGAAGTTTTCACTCAAGCTATTCCTAATTATTCCTCAATAATTTTCCCTCATTATTATCACCTCGTGCAGTGGTTTGTATTACTTAGATTCCCGCACCTCCCTACATTAGTCAATTGAAAAACCCCTATAAAATCTCCCTCTGCCAAAGTGCTCTGCTCCATCTAGATTAGCCTCTCCCTTTAAAGACTCTCTGCCACTCTTCCCGATTACCATATTCCTTGTTATCATTCCTTTCTTGTCCTTTGATATTCTCGATTTTCTTTCCTCCTTACCCTCTCCTGCCCCCTATCCCCTCCCTGGTTCTTTATATTTCCCTTTCGTGTTGGGATCTCCTCGTTTATTATTATCTTCCTTCTTTGTTATGAGCCTTCCTTTCACCTTCTTATCTCCCCTATTTTTCACCCCTCTCTCCCAAAGTTTGGTTTCGCATCTTCTGAGCTACACACCTATTTCTTTGTGATCTCCCAAGTGTGGTATTCCTCTTCTTCTTCATAGTGCATATATTCTTGTCGCTCTCCCTCTGCCTTCCTCATCCCTTAAGAATTGATCCTCTAGGAAGTTATAAAAAGAACAATCCATGTATGCATTGTAAGTCTCACAAAGTCATGTTGGACCAAATTAAACCCATGAATAACCGGCCGCAGACCCAAAAATAATCGGATAATGCCTACATTCTACATAAGTTCAATGAACATATACATGAATTCGAGAAGCTTAATAACAAGTGTGCCCACTTGGAGAACACATTTAATTTCCTTTGAGAATTCATTGCTGAGAATCCATGGGAAAGCTCCAATACCCCGGATCATACTAGTAGGATTCAACCATAGGAAGAGAACACATTTAACCAGGAGTAGCAAAAACTCAAGTTCAGGGTGGATCCGTTATGAAACCAGCTCACAAAATGGAAGAAAAGATAGATCAACGACTTAGAAGTCAGCCTCTTTGAGGGGGAAACCTCCTTTACATTACATAAATGAAAAATTCTTGGATGATTCAAATGGAAAAACCTCCTTTCTATATATAGGAGTCCATGGGGTCAAAATACAATCCTAGCCAACAAAACAATAACAAAGTAAGGGAACAAAAATAACAATAGTGTCCTTCTATGGGGCACAATAATAACAATATGGGGACTACATCGGCACAAAAATAACAATAAGGGCACTATAATAACAATAACAATAAGGCGATGCACTAGTATTATAGGGACCTAGCAGCATCAGAACCATTTTGTTTATAGCTAGAATAAATTATCTGGCTTTAGATATCTATCTTATGTATTCAATTAGTTATGTGTTTAAATGTATATTTCTCCTGCAGAAATTTTTAAATCTCTACAAGTTAGATGTGGTAGGAAACCTAGGAAATTATTAAGTTAATTGAATAGTTATAAAAGAAGGTTTAACGATTTTGTCTTCCTTTACTTCCTTGAATGCTTCAACACATATGTATCGAGAATATTTTCTTCCTCCTTCTTGGAATTAATATCAAATACATGGATTTATTTAAAAAAAAAAAAACTTGTAGTATCCACTGTCTTTGCCCAGAATTCCTACCCTTATCCAGCACCACTAAGCATGCTTCTTGCCTTTTCCATCAATGCCTTGTTCATTCTTTCTGCAACACCATTTTCCCGAGGTGTGTATGGAGTAGTCCTCTATCGTGATATACCACACTTCCTACATAACTATTAAAATTCTTTCTTGCAAAACTCCCCACCATTATTTGTCCTTAAAACCTTAATCTTCTTCTCTATCTAATTTTCCACAATAACCTTAAATTCCTTAAACCTATCAAAGACTTCATATTTCTTCTTGAATAATAAATCCATGTCTTCCTCATAAATTCATATATAAATTATAATTAGTACACGGACTTACCTAGTGATGGAACCGGCACAGGTCCAAGCACATCACTATGCACCAACTCTAATATCCCTTTCTCCCTCTTAGTACCAGAGAGGAAACTTGCCCAATTTTTCTTCCCATATATAAAATGTTCATAGAAATAAAAATCCAGAGAGAAGATTGGGACATCTTTGTTGAGGCCCTTGTTTTGAAAAACCTTGTTTTGAAAGGTTTGAATTTGAATTTGGAACAATGGCCAGATTTTGGGTTGCGGAATGAGGACACTCGGCAGCCGCAACCAAGTCACAACCACATCAAACGGCGGAGCTACCAAGGTTGCGACGGAACAGGCACATAGCGGAGGAAACTAGATGCATAAGTGCAGATAAGGAGAAGATACAGCAGAAAGAACACAAGCGGAACACAGAGATAATCAGAGAAAAGCTAGAAGTAGCTGCAGAAGGACAGAAGAGGAACTAACAGTCGCGACAACGGGTAAATAAATAGCAGTCACCTAGATGTACAAAGAGAGATTTGCACAGTAGAAGAGAGAAGAGCGCGACTAAAGGAGAAAACGCATGCTGCAGCAAGAATTCGGAGCATGGATGAGGTCTCTGTACTTCCTAAGGTCTATTGATGTAGAATCTCTGTTCCGAAAGGCATATGTATCAGATCTGTAAGCCCATTGCAAAGCTATGTAACTGGAATTTGGCTAAGGACTTAATGCAATTGCAGGTTACTGTCTATTTGTGTGATTCACATGCATGTGTGTTAGTTGCGATGCTTTAAAATTTTAATTACTCAAATGTCTGTATGCTCTCGGAATGATGTTGCGTATGTGATTATATTTATGTGATCTAACCCATGATAAGAATGAGTTTTGGATCCATTCCTTGCCATTGGTCTATTCCCCTCCTGCATTTGGTCACGGCACGCCTCGGGTGAGACTCTCTACTCTCTAGAGTAGGGTGATAATGCCGGCGTAATCCTAGACTACAACGGATTCCTTTGTTGGCCACAACCACTGAACCTGGGTCTTTCCCGCGAGACCTGATCGCTCGCCAACAAATGGTTCCGTTGCCGGGACCTGCATGATATGAGGGAATCTAGATCATGGTATCACGGATCTTCGAAAGGGAGATATGGCGATGGTGGGATAACCACTTAGACCAGTTCATTACTCATCAAGCGGAGTTGATCAAGAAAAAGGAAGCAGCGATCAAGGATCTCGTCCTTTTCTCGGATTCAGGCAGTGATACGTACGAAATATTCTGGGGAAAATTCCCTAACGACCTCTACAATTGGTTGCGGAGGTTGCAGATGAAGGTGCCTCGCGACGGCTCGCGGAAGATAAACCACAGGTGGGTGCACGGAGATCTGGTGGCTCTGCATTGGTTGAGCACCGAGTTGACCCGCGCGGTGGAACACTGGGTGGAAAGCTGTTACACCATTATTACACCATTTTTTGGTCATCTAACCTATCATCATTAGATGGACCCAATTACACCATGTAAGACCAATTTTACCCTAAGTAAAATTGATTTCACTATGTGAAATAACTTAGTAAAACACCTTTATTAAGTTGTTTATGGTCTAAACGAGGAAACCCCGAAAGGAAATAATAAACAAATCTATATTTGTTTATATTTCCTCAAGGAATAATTAGTTAAACATCAATTTAATTATTATTCCTGGTCATGTTTAACCCAAAACAAGTAAATCAATTAAATAAATCCTTATTTATCTTATTATTTTCTAGGAATAATTATTTAAATCTTATTTAGATAATATTCCTTGTTAAATATGACCAAATCACCCACAAATAATTAAATAAATCATTATTTATTTTGATTGTCAATAATATTAACCAAAGATAAATAAATCATTTATTTATTTATTATTAACAAATAAAAGAGTTGACCCAAGTCAAATACTTTTTTCCCTCCAACAAATATAATAAAATATTCCATAAAAGGTGGATCTAGATTTGGTTAACATTATTTTAATCATGCACCAAGATCTAGAATGACCCAATATTTTGATATAAATAGGAGGGTTTTCCTATCATTCTTCACCTTTTTTTGCCTATTAGATCACTCACGGATCTATACACTTGGTCACATTCTACAATTCTTTGTGTGAGCTCCCTTTGAGTTCTATGTTTGTTTGGGTTTTCTACACCAACAAGAGAGAGAAATTCTAGATCTGAAGTGCTGAGGACTTTCAAGAACCCATCCCATTGAGGAGAATTGGAAACACCTTTCTTGTTTTCCTCCTAGGTGCCCTTAATACAAAATTATTTCAAAAATATTGTTCTTGTCTTGTCTATTGGATGTATGGATCAAAACCTTATTTTTATTGCTTAATGTTTTTTTATGCATAGATCTAGATTTTTGCAGCATTTGTCTTGATCAACTAATTGCAGATCTGAAGATATTGCCAGCCATATTTGATGTTAGGGCTATAAGTTATGCATAGATAAAGTGGTTTTTTTTCGTACACTTCGACAAAAGATTCATACTAACAATTGGCAACTCCACACGGGTTTTCGATTACGACCGCTGTCGTTTTTCATATTCCTGCATATCCAGCTGCTTCAAACCCTAGGGTTTCTTTCGGCTTTTTGTTTTCCTATTTTCATTGTCTTTCCCCTATAACACCCTAAAACATTAAAATTTCTAACTTCCGCGTGTTTTTATGGCCCTATTGCACGGGTGACCGTGTCGGCCATAGCGAGGCAGCGGCACACGAAATGCGCCGGGACACTCGGAACTTCGGGTCGCACTTTTCGGCCCATAACACCGACTGGACCTCCAGATCGCACTTTTCAGCCAATTTCCTACGACACCTTGCCCTGATAACAAGTCGAAACTGCGACTTGCCAATTTTTTAATTGTTTCTGCAATTTTTACGGGTTTAGAAGCTTTGTGGGGGTTTTCCAGCCTCTGTCTCCGCTTGTTTCGACCTGTTTCTGATCTATTTTTCTCATCTAAGTGGGAACATAGCCCCCTACAGCTTCAGTACCCTCCACTTTTGGTGGAATATTTTTTATCTATTTCAGGTCTATTTTTTTAGAGTTTCAGCCCCCCCTTTTCCAGATCTGATACCTCCTTTTCAGACCTCTTTTAATTAGCTCTTCTCCCTTTCAAATCACCCCCTGAAGATTTGTTTGGATCTACTTTTAGGGCCTCCTCCTTGCCCCTTCTGCTTTTTGCTGATTTCCTCCCTTTTTCCAGCCACCTTGCCTCTGCCTCTTGGCTGTGATCTGCACCTCTTTTCAGCAGCTTTTCCCTTTAGATCCCTGTCCCTTTTGACCCTAGATCTATTGGCCTCTTTTTAGTGTGTTTTGACTAGATTTTTTCCCTCTTTTAGATTAGTTTTGAGAGACCCGCCTTTTTGGGTTGAATCGATGCAATAGTAGCTGTTAATTTTCTGTTATTTCAGCATTATATATTGTTCTCTGCAGATTTATTTTCAGTTACGCAGCACACTTTTTCTCTTGCTCTCAAAATGAAAAGGGTTTAAAAATTAAAATTAACACACACCACACACTCACCCTAAGCGAAGAAGAGCCTGGTTTACACCGCCAGGCAAAGACTTTAAAATCAATTGACACTGCACCTATCTGCCCTTGTTTCGACATTGTAATCACTTGATTCTGCACCTCCTTGCCCTTGTGGTCGTTCTTCTTCCCCTTGTGCCATGTTTGTGTTGTCATCATTGCACCCCCAAGGCGCACTTCCCGGAGACTTATTGGCATTCACCCTCAGTTTCCGGTCGATCGACATGCTCCATCCCGCCGTCGTCGAGCCAGTCATCCTCCGAGTCCGCACTCCGACTCCTCTTCTGATTCTTTGGGTTCTCCTTTTCCTTCTGGTTCTCCCCCTGTCACCTTCACTATGTCTGGTCCAGGGCCTAACGCTAGCGGTGCTCCCGGCCCTAATGCCGGAACTACTACTAGCGGAACCGCCACAGGAACTACCTCGGCCATACCCTTGCTGCCATACATCGCAGGCCTCAGCCTCCCCAATTTCAATCAGTTGATCAATGACCCTATCCGCCACGATTTTGGTTGGCCTGCTATGCCAACCAAGCTCCCCTCCGACATCCCTAAGTTTGAAGGCCTTGCTGGAGAAGATCCAACCAACCACGTCCGATCTTTCCACATGTGGTGTTCCTCCAATTCCATTACCAACGATTCCATCCGTCTTTGGTTGTTCCAACGTACGCTTACCAGCGAAGCTTCTAAATGGTATGTTGACCAAGCCACCTCTTCCCATACCACATTTGCGACCATTTCCCAAGCCTTTTTATCTTATTTCCAGCTCCCTCTCCGATACGATACTGGTACGGAGCTCTTGACTTCCTTCAAGCAAACTCCTTCGGGACTACTTTTCTACCCATAAATTAGAATGGCGAAGAAGACGGAGCTATGTTTGTGCCCCCCTTCAAGATCGGGTTTACATGGACTGGTTCCTTCACATCCTCTTAGCTCCTATTGGCAAAGATGTCGCCTCCCATTTTCATCAAACCGAAGAAGCCGCCCTCCAAATAGCCTTGAAATATGACCTGATCTATGCTCAATCTGGTTATGTTTATACTGTCCTTCCTGACCTCCCCAGGCCCGGCGGCGCTAACGCCCCGGGGGCATCTCATTCCGCCGACGGTATTGTTGGAGCCCTTTCTCATCCGTATGCTCAACCTCCCATGGGCTATAGTCTCCCTCAAGGAGGGGCCAGCACCTCTAGCACTTTTCCCCCTCTAGGTAGCATGTATCCAGGATATGGCATGCCTCATCTTTTTGCCCAACCTCCTGCTTACCTCAATGTTGCCCAACCTAAAAATTACCCTTACCCGCAGCCTGGTGTGCCAGCTCCTCTAGCATATGCACTTCCACCTCCCTTGCCTCCTCCATCCCCGCAACAGCACCTACAGCCCCCTCCAGGGCAAGTATTTGCATAGCAGGGCGCGACTAATCCTCCTTCTTCTCAAAGAAGGTGGAGAGGCAATCCAAACCAATCTGCCCCTGGTACTCGTGGCCCCAATCCTCAAGGTATTGACCCTAACACTGCTAACCAGCAACAGGGCACTCAGCCCAAGCCAAACAGGCCTCTTCGCACAAATAAGCCTTGTTCGTGTTGCGGTGTTTATGGTCATTACACCCACGATTGTCCCCTCTTACCATAGATGCGGCAGATGTGGGAGTCTCAAGCCACATTGCGAGGACAACATGCCTCCCCTCATGCTCCCCCTAATGTGGCCACTACTCAACCAGCTGTGTTTACTGATACTTTCCCTCAGCAAGGATTCGTGGCTGCCCAACCACCTGCCGGACAGGCCGCCACTCCACCTTCACCTTCAAACTCGGTCTCGCCAGTACCCCAAGCCTCCCGCTCAGTCTACCCCCGAGTCCCCTACTTCCGGTTCTACAGAGCCTCTTTCAACATCCAATGGCCCCTTACATATCCCTCAACCCAAAGTTGAGGTTCATACCAAGATTCCTAAGGGACCATTACGTCGAAATGCTGCTTCTAGTCGAGCTGCTCATTCTTATAGCATAGTAGATGATTTGGCGCAATCTCCTACTGCCATTTCCACATTCGAACTCCTCCAGTCGTGCCCTTCCCAAAAGAAGGCTCTGCTATCTGCCGTGGGCACTGTAGATCCTGCTGATGACCAAATGATTGTTTTTTACGCCCATAAATCAGAACATCCTCCTCTTCCTGCTTCCTTCGCCTTCCAAATCCCAGTCAAAATCTGGAATGCCAACGTTTCTCGGTGTATAATTGATGAGGGGGCATCCACCTGTGTGATGTCCACTTCGGTTTGGAAGCAACTCGGATCTCCTGACTTGGCCGCTTCCACGATCACCCTTCGAGCGTGGGATGGCCACGCCTCCCAGCCCATTGGCCTTTTTCGTAATTTTCCTATCACCCTTGCCGGTAAGACTGTTTGTGTTGACGTCGAAGTCATCGATGCCCCTCTAGACTACAACATTCTCTTGGGGCGAAGCTACACCTATGCCATGTCTGCTGTCCCATCTGCGGTTTTTCGCAAGATTTCTTTTCCTCACAATGGAAAGATAGTAACCATCGACCAGTTGACTTATCATGAGCCAAAGTCTCAGACCTCCCCTGAGACGACCATCTCTTCTATAGCCAATAAGCAAACTGTCGATTCATTGACCAGTGTCTCTCTCGACGTCTATAAAGACTCCTCTTTGCTTGGAAATTTTCATGGTCTCCCTCCTCCTCCTATCTCTGATCCCAACTTATCGAATGTTTGCATGATGCAATCATCTTGGGTTTCCCTTCAGCACCCCACTTCGGCTAGTCAACAACCTTCGACTCAACTTAGCTCACCGCAACCCTCTTCTCAGCCAACCAGACCTCCTCTTTCGGGCCCGCCTCCTAAAGCTGGTATCTCTGAGCCCCTCTATCCTCCGGGGTCAGTTCCCCCAGGCCTCAACCATCTCGGAGCCGTCCCTCCTAGTCATTATCCCGCTGGTCAGATACATTTCCTGGCTCCCCCTCCCGGAGTCTACACGGTCCCCGTCATGGCCACCCTCTCTCTCCCTAACCTGACCCTGGGAATACCCGTCTGGTACCTTGACCCTCCAGCCGCTACCCCACCCGGTCACCCCAAACCCTACCTTGCTTTGACACCGGTTCAACAGGTCCCCCTCACTTCCTCCATTACCACCAGGCCCCCCGCACCTCCCCAGGACCCTGCCCCTGTGGTGAAAGCCCAAGGAAAGAAAGGCAAAGCTCGCAAGGGGGCATCCAAAGACAAGGCCACCCCGACTGACCCTGCTCCTCCTCCGCCCGCAAAGCCTTGTGCCTTGTGTGATGTCGTCGGTCACACCAACCATACTTGTCCTGAGTTGCCCCACATTCAACCCATGGTTAAAGTCACATTCCCTGAGTCTACGGTCTCCGACCCTTCTCTTCCGTCCTCGTCCGTAACCAAGAACCCAAAAACTATTCGCACTAGCAAACCCTATGCTTTGTGCGGTGTCCATGGTCATTACTCCCACCATTGTCCTCACCTGACGCATTACCGTGCCTCTTTAGAAGTAGTCCGAGTCTATGAGGTTGAACAAAATCAATCCGCCTCTCCCATACTCGCGCAGTATGCTTCAGGCCAGCTTGAGGATCCCCCCGCTCCCATCGATATTCCCCCCCCTAATGTTCAGATGACAGAGTCTACTACGACCATTATTTACCTATCATCCTCTGTGCGACCCTTGGAGCACATTTCCCTTGAATCCTCCCCTGGTGTTTCACTTGACCCCCCTTCAGCGACCACCCTGGGCTCCCCATCTTTTAACCCTCTGTTTCCCTGTTCTTATGTCATTCCCCGTGACGATCCGTATGCGAGCCTTTCTCTCCCTACGAATGATTTAGGTCCCTTTTCCGCGTCATGTGGTGTCTTTTCCACCTTTGACCCCCTCTTTTCCGTTCATACACGGATAACTCCACCCGTATCTCTATTGACCTCTGCAGCCCGAGTCCCCGCCATACCTCCTATAGCCCTCATATACCACCCTCTAGCTTGTATCTGAGTCATAGCCATCCTGCTCATTGCACTCCCTCCCGCAGTTGCCGCTCGGTGTCTTCTGTACACTCACGCTGCCGTCATTTTCCCTCCTCCGCCCATTTGTTGTCTTGTAGCACTATTCCGTAAGACCTCCCGTCCTCACCCTATATCGGTTACGCCAATGGTGCCAGTCGTTACTCCCGGAATCTAGCCTCGGCAGGTTGGGCCATTTTCACCCCCTTGCATGCCCTTGTTCTCTCTAACGGGGTATGCATTGGTCCTGCCACCAATAATTAGGCCGAATATGATGCAGTGCGTGGTCTCTTAGTCGATGCCCTCTCTCATCGCATCCTCCATCTGCATGTTCGTTTAGATTCCCTACTTCTTGTCATGCAACTAAATGGTGTCTATCGTGTGCATAATCCTGTGCTGTTTAGACGATATTTACGAGTGAAACTCTTGATACGTGAGTTTGAAACCATAACTTTTACACATGTACCTCGAGAACAAAATCACTATGTAGATAGCATTGCAAACCATTTTTTAGATTGGCATTTATCACACGCATTTTATACAAGACAATAACATTCATAATCATTAAAACAAGATGCATATCCATAATATGTGTCACAAAACATGTGTTTAGAGTCCATCCACTCTGATACATATGACATGCCCATCGCATGTTACAAAAAAATCAAAACTGGGGGCACCACCTGCCCCTACATACACACTAGGGGGCACCACATGCCCCACACCTAATCACTATCTGGCGGATCCCAATCCAATGGCTCTGCTCCTGCAGCCTGTAGATCCCGCATCCCCTGACTGGCCATCGCCATGCACCGCATGACACCTCGCCATTCCGAGGGAAGACCAATACATGGCTCTATGTACTGGTCGTCTAAGTCTTGCCACCCGTGCTCTGATACTCCGGTCAGCAACCTCTCGCATCTACGGCGGATGTCCTCCAGAAGAGCGGTCGCATCCTCATTATGCGCTGCTCTCGACCCACTCGAACCTGCAACTCCAGATGCTGCCGGTCGTCCCCTATATCCGGCCGATTTTACCGGAGCTATATCTACATACCAAAAGTACATGAATCAGTACCCTATCTACTATTCACTAACTTTCACATGCCCAAAAAAGAATAGTTAATTATCACTTACCATCGGGTCCCCATACTCGACCAGGCGGAAGTGGTAGGTCTGGATCCCCACAATAACTCATCCCACTATAGGGATAGTCGTTTATGTACAACGACATCTGATCCCAATGGGAAAAGAACTCAGGTCGAAACACTCATTCGACCGCCCCTCCTCCCCCTCTACACAGTAGCCGCCCCCGCCGGTGCATCCTGGGCTCTCTAGGGCCCCCATCTAGGAGTTGTATACGAGGTCGTAAGGTCGAGATCTTCTCAAAAAAGAAGGAACACAATACAGTCCCATACGAGAAATCGTGGTTCACTTGCCGCTTGCAAAGCGACAGTTGTCATTTTAACGACACCAAAATCATTTGGGCCCACCCATAGTAGGTCCCACTCAACACACTCTCTACAATCATCATCTGCCCCCCAGTGATGTGATGGAACACCTGGTTGCCCAGGATCCGCAGCACTGCTGCGGCCACTGCCCAGGTCTCCATTCTCTCTAGGTCCCCGATCGGTATCCGTGTCCCTTTGACTTGGAGACCCAGTCGACAATGCCGCTCCACAAACTCCATGATGTTCCGCCCCCGCGGTAACACTGGCTACGTATTCCCCACCATCCCAAGTGGCGGGAGGCCTGTCAGAAAATACACATCCTGGACTGTCAGTTCGATCCTGTGCCCCTGCACTACAAAGACCTCATGCTCTGGATCCCAATAACTGATAATCTGGGCCAACAAGGTCTCTCCAGCTCTCATCAAAGGGTTCTCCAAAAACTTCAGAACCCCAAACCTGGCCAACACATGACGGACACCCTGATCTGCCTGGATCTCTGCCCGTAATGTACCCAGGTCTCTCTCTCTCCAGTTCACCTGTATATCTGCCATATCTGCATAAAAATATCATCTTTGTCAGCCTACAGATAGGGAATATTGTAACCAAACACAAAAAACCCAACTCTCAGCCATCAAATAGCCCTAAAACCCCCTCATCTTCCAGGTTGCACTTTTTTGCCAAATCCTGGGACAGGTCGCACATTTTGGCTCAAAACCTATGTCCCAGGTCGCAGATTTTGGCCCAAAAAGTGCGACCCAGCTGAAAATATGCAAACGGGGATGTTCCTGAGATTCTGGGCCCTAATCTGAACTTTCAATCGATCAAAATGAAAGAGTAAGGTTAGGCCTCTTACCTACAACTGACGGATCTCGATTCCAATGGTCGGTTTGTTCGCTACGCTTGCCGCAAGAATTAGGGCCTTCTCTCCTCTATACATTCACCATAGCAACACTAGCAAATGAGTGGATTTGGAGGGAAAACTGCCTTCTTAAAAGAGAACCCTTGTTTCTTCTTTCGCCTGCTACGACCATACCGTAGCTCTGTTTGATGAACCATCTGCACCGTTGGAAAGATCTCACCGAGCCCTCAAATGGGTATCTGTTAGTTCTTTGTGATTTGATACTTCACCAGGACACATTTTGTCCAAGATGGGTCACTTCACCTCTCCTTAAAATCACATTTCTTCACTTACAACACTTGTACTTGGGGCACCACTTTGCCTCCTTACTTGTCTTTGTTCGTGTTGATTTTCGTCGTGAGTTACCATATTGTACTCATGTTTTTATGGTCCCCCATTGGACCTTTACTGTGTGGCAACCCCATTGAGTCGCCCTTGTTTAGAGCATCCAACTGGAGTCATCATCACATTCATGGAGTCTATCCCGAGTCCCTTTGTACCCCGCTATAGTCCTCCACCCCTCATTGCTTGGTTTCTCTCTTGTGTCACACATTATGGCCTTCAGTCCCACTGTCCCTTATCCCTGATGATATTGTGTCAGTCGCTGCCATGTCATTCATGCCCTTTATGCTCTAGCAAGGGAAGTCATCCATTCGCTACTCAGTCCCCTCCATTCCACCATCATCATTGGTATTAGTATGTCCGTCGCTCTACTATTTTCTCTCATGCCTTAGTTGAGGACCTCCCATTACCTCACCTATGGCGGACCTCCTTCTATCGACATCATCTCCTTCATTCCAGAAGACAGGTCTAGAGGGCGGTGTACCTTGGTTCCAGCTTCCACTCTTGTTCGGTGCCTCGGATCAGGCAAAGGGATCTCTCATTTCCCTTTGACTTGATTGTTTCTCCACTCCAACTCCTTTCAGCGTGATCGAGATCCGTATACTTGATGGTTCAGTGATGCAGTAGCAACTCTTGGTGATTCCTGGGTGTGTTTGAGATGTCTCAGCCCTCATGAGGGGGTGGCCCTGTAGGTAGCCCCCCACATACCTGGATGACATCTTTATTGCAGCCCTCGATGCAGCTCCATATATTTGATGATGACGGCCTTAGCCGCTTGCAGCGCCTCTTTGATTTGCATGTATCAGTCAGATTTTGTGAGCCCTTCCCCGCTTATAGGGGGCATTTGGGTTGTATTTGTATCTCATGTACTCAGATATTATTGTATAAGTCCTAGATGTTATCCCAGGCACATCATGTATGTGGGATCCCTCATTGTATTTTTATCTGGCTCATGTTTATGTCGGTTGTACTTTATGGTTCAGTCCCTTGTTTACTGGACACACTATTCTTTTGTACTTTGTCTCAGCGGACATAGGTATGCCTCCCCCGCCGCCTTTAGCACAGGTACCCTCTCATAAAAAGAGACTTGTTGCACCTGCAAGTCTCATCTCCTCAGGGTCTAGTTCTTCAGCACATTAGTCTACCTTACATTTCTCTCTCTGACTTCCCTTTTGATGTCTGGTGATTGAGTTCTTACAACGTACTTCGGTCATACGATTTTCTCCTAACACTCGCACGCTGGGGGGAAATATGTTACACCATTTTTTGGTCATCTAACCCACTATCATTAGATGGACCCAAGTACACCATGTAAGACCAATTTTACCCTAAGTAAAATTTCTCTCACTATGTAAAATAACTTAATAAACCACATTTATTAGGTTTTTTATGGTCTAAACAGGAAACCCCAAAAGGAAATATTAAACAAACCTATATTTGTTTGATTTTCCTCATGAAATAATTAATTAAACCATAATTTAATTATTATTCCTAGTCATGTTTAACCCAAAACAAAGAAATTAATTAGATAAACCTTTATTTATCTTATTATTTTCTAGGAATAATTATTTAAATCTTATTTAGATAATATTCCTTGTTAAATATGACCAAATCACCCACAAATAATTAAATATATCATTATTTATTTAATTATCCTTCAACCACTTCCTTAAAAAGATAAATAAATCATTTATTTATTTATTATTAACAAATAAAGGGATTTGACCCAAGTCAAATGCTTTTTCCCTCCAACAAATATAATAAAATATTCCATAAAAGGTGGATCTAGATTTGGTTAACATTATTTTAATCATGCACCAAGATCTAGAATGACCCAATATTTTGTTATAAATAGGAGGGTTTTTCCTACCATTCTTCACCTTTGTTGCCTATTAGATCACTCTGGATCTATACACTTGGTCACATTTTTCTACATTATTTGTTGTGTGAGCTCCCTTTGAGTTCTATCTTTGTCTGGGTTTTCTACACCAACAAGAGAGAGATATTCTAGATCTGAAGTGCTGAGGACTTCCAAGAACCCATCCCATTGAGGAGAATTGGAAACATCTTCTTGTTTTCCTCCCAGGTGCCCTTAATACAAAAAATTCTTTCAAAAATTGTTCTCGTCTTGTCTATTGGATATATGGAGCAAACCCTTCTTTTTACTGCTTAATGTCTTTCTATGCATAGATCTGGTTTTTTGCAGCTCTTGTCTTGATCAACTAACTGCAGATCTGAAGATATTGGCAGCCACATTTGATGTTAGGGCTATTAGTTATGCGTAGTTAAAGTGGTCTTTTTTCGTACACTTCGACAAAGGATTCATACTAACAGAAAATTCAAGCTGAAGCTGCAAGGTGGAAGAATTAGAACACTTCCTAGTGTTCTAAAAGTTCCTACACTAGCTAGAAATTTGATTTATGTAAGCAAGATGGATGACGCAGGTGTAAAAACAATGTTTGAGAAAGATACCTGTAAGATGGTTGGGGGAGCACTGGTATTAATGCGGGTATTTTGGATCGGAACTCTATACAAGATTCAGGGTAGTACTTTTATTGATGGGTGCAATAGTTCTGTGGCTCCCGAAAGTGGAGCAGAAAGCCTAGCACTCTCTGGAGAAAATACCATGCTATGGTATCAAAGGCTTGGACATATTGGAGAGAAGGGCCTTTGGACACTGCATGGAAATGGTATGGTAAAAGATATGTCTGATAACTCTATGGATTTCAATTTCTGTGAAAATTGTTTTTATGGGAAGCAGAATCAGGTGAGTTTTCCTTCTGGTGCTAAGAGGGCAAACAAGATATTAGAGCTTGTGCATAGTGATGTGTTTGGACCTGTGTCAGTTCCATCACTGGGTAAGTCTGTGTATTATGTTTCATTCATAGATGACTTCTCAAGGAATACATGGATATATTTCTTGAGGAAGAAATCTGAAGGCTTTGACAGATTTAAAGAATTTAAGGCTCTGGTGGAAAACCAGACAGAAAAGAAGATAAAGGTGTTGAGGAAAGATAATGGTGGGGAGTTCTGCAAGAAGGAATTTGAAGATTTTTGTAAGAATTTTGGTATAGCATGGGAGAAGACTACTCCATACACACCTCAGCAAAATGAGGTTACAAAAAGAATGAACAAAATGTCGATGGAAAAGGAAAGAAGCATGCTCAGTGGTACCAGGTTAGGACAAGAATTCTAGGCAGAGGCAATGGAGACTGCATGTTACTTGGTTAACAGATCACCTTCATCAACGTTGGAGAATAAGACTCCACATGATGTATGGACTGGTAATAAACCCTCTCTTTCACATTTGAGGGTATTTGGATGTGATGCACATGTAAATTTTCGAAAGGAGAAAGTTGGATAATAATTCTGAAAGGTGCATCTTTATTGGGTATAAGGATGGTTTAAAGGGTTACAAGCTTTCGAACCCAGAAACAAGGAAGGTTGTGTATAGAAAAGATGTGGTGTTTAGAGAGGTGAAAGATGTTTTTAAACATGAATTACTACCAAAGTTACCTGAAAAGATAGAGTTTGAGCTAAAGGAGGATGAATCAGACTCTACAACAGAAGAAGACTCAAAAGAGGAAGAGCCACAAACTCTAGCTATGAGAAGATCAGTTCAGGAAAGAAGACAACCAGAAAGGTATAGTCCATCTGCTTTCTATTCAAATTTTTCTTTAACTATAACTAATGATGATCCCAGAACTTTTAGGGAGGAAATAGATTCAAAGGATGGAAAACTCTAGAAGAAGCCCATGGTTTATGAAATAGCATCCTTGCATAAAAATGAGGCATGGGATCTAGTGGAGTTGCTTCCTGGAAGGAAGCCCATCAGGAGAAAATGGGTGTTTAAGAAGAAGATGAATGTAGAAGGCAAGGTGGAGAAATAAAAAGCTCGATTGGTAGCAAAAGGTTATTCCGAGGTGCCAGGAATTGATTTTGGTGATAGTTTTTCTCCTATTGCCAAAGTTACTTCTATTAGATTTCTTTTGTCTGTTGCTGCTGCATTTGATTTTGAGGTATAACAGATGGATGTGAAGACAATGTTTCTTCAGGAGGATCTGGAAGAGGAAGAAAGAACTGGTATAAGGGGAAGAAAGAACTGGTATGCAGGTTAAAGAAGTCTTTGTATGGGTTAAAACAGTCACCAAGGATGTGGTATCAGAAATTTGATACCTATATATGAGGACTTAGCTTCACCAGAAGCAAGGAGGATCATTGTATTTATTTTAAATTAATTGGTGACTGTGTTATTTATTTTGTCTTGTATGTGGATGATATGTTGTTGATTGGAAATTACAAAGGAATTATCCAAGATTTGAAGACCCAACTGTTCTCCAAATTGAACATGAAGGATCTTGGTGCTGCAAACTATATTTTGGGCATGGAAATTAAGAGATATTTGGCAAAGAGGAAGCTCTCATTAAACCAGAGGAAGAGACTATATTCCAGAGGTTCAATATGTAGGATAGTAAACCAATGAATGTTTTGATTCCTGTAGTTGTAAAGCTTTCTGCTAAACAGTGTCCCAAGACAAAATAAGAAGAGGAGGATATGTTTCGTGTTCCTTATGCAAGTGCAGTGGGTAGACTGATGTATGCAATGGTATGTACTAGACCAGAAATTGCACATGCAGTGGGATTATTGAGCAGGTTTATGTCAAACACAGGGAAGGAGCATTGGACAGTAGTGAAGCGGGTTTTCAGATATTTGCATGGCACTAGTGATTATGGCTTGTGCTACCAGGGAAGACCATGATTGGAAAGAGTGTTGGACATTCGTGTTTTTTTTTATGCAGACTGGGCTGGAGATCTGGACTAAGGAAGATCTACAAGTGGGTATGTGTTTGGCCTATTTGGTGGTGTAGTCAGTTGGATGAGTAAAAGACAGTCAGTAGTGGCTCTTTCAACTACAGAGGTAGAATACATGGCAGCCACTCATGCAAGAAAGGAAGCAGTTTGGTTGCAGAGATTGTGTTCAAGTATGGGGTTGGTGTAGCAAGCTATAAGGATAGACTGTGATAGCCAAAGTGCAATTTTCTTGGCTAAGAACCCTGCTTATCATTCAAAGACAAAACACATTGATGTTCAATATCATGTTGTGAGATATATGGTTGAGGCTAAAAGGGTGTTGTTGGTAAAGGTGGACACCTTGAAGAATGTTGTAGATGCATTGATGAAGTCTGTGAGCACTCATAAGTTCTCTTGGTGTAGAGAAACAATGGGTGTTGCAAAGCTAGGCTAATGACTCAACTCTCTTGTGGCCCCCTGCGAAAAGAAAAAAATAAGTGGGAGAATGTTGGGTATGTGTTATATTATTTCCACGACTAGTCATGCATAGGGGGGCACAAGCTCCCATTGTACGTTGTGCCAAGTGTAGCAGGGGGGTCACAAGGGGGGCGACATCCCCCCCTGTCGGGGTCTAGGGCAGTGCCTTGGGAAAAAAAAATTGGTCCTTATTTTCGGTGGGCGATTCTGCCCATGGTTTTGTGCATGGGTTTGCACATGGTTTTGGGGTACGACGATTTTCAGCCCCTGATATTTTTTAGATCCGGTCAAGGGAACTGTGGTTATGTTCTAATGTAGGGTTAATGGATTGGGGTTTATGTATGCTTCGGCATGTATATATATGTGTTGTAACAGTAAAAGGAATATAATGAAAAATCAAGTTGGTTGTCTCGATTTGGGATCTAGGGGAAAATCTCTGTGTATATCTATTTTATGTTTTATGCTCTTGCTATTGTTTATTTTATTTTTTTAAGATTCGTTTGCAGATAATTTATGTACAGGGTTAAAACCTACAATAAATCGACAAGGGTTTCTTAGAAGGACACAAGATACAAAAAGCATAAACTGCATATATAGGGCTAAATCATGTTGTCTGACTGAATCTTTGCATACATATGGCTGAAAAGACAAAGAAATGGCTGAAACTTCCTCTTACTAGCTTTCTGGTTGATCCTTTCACTAGGAAACTAGCTCATCAACAGGGTTTTTGGCCCTTCCACTGCAACACCATGAAAAATAATGTAGTTTCTCAAGAAGACTACATTGTGGCTGAAGATTACTGATTGGCCCGATGCCAGATAGTGGAAATATAGCCCAGAATCATTAGGGTAATTTGAGGTCTAAAATGGGCCTCTTAAGAAAAATGTACAACAAAAATAAACTTTATAACAACCAATAGGATTCAAGATGATGATGTCAACCATGGGGGATGATTTACCATTTTTTAAATAAAAGGGTAGAAATATTAAAAAATAATAAAATAATAAAACTACTTTTTCAACTCGTATTTTCAACTTATCTCCCAAAGTTTTTACTCAAATTTCGAGTGGGAGTACTCGTTGGATGCGAAATTTAATTCCTCATCAAAGGAGTACCCATGTTTCATACTTTCAATGGGTCCTACTACACAAAAAATGAGAAATACATAAAAAACATGATTGTAATAACATTTTTTTATGTATTTCTCATTTTTCATGTAATAGGACCCATTGAAAGTATGAAACATGGGTACTCTTTGGATGAGGAATTAAATTTTGCATCCAATGAGTACTCCCACTCGAAATTTGAGTAAGAACTTTGGGAGATAAGTTGAAAATATGAGTTGAAAAAGTAGTTTTTTCTTTTTTCCCTCTAAAATTTGATGATGTCATCAAATCTTATTTGATTTTTTCCACTATTATTTTATAATTTCCTTAGGAAGCCCATTTTAGACCTCAAAATTCCCCTAATGACTCCTCTAAGATTTCTTCAACAAGTCCTCCAAGGAAGAGTGGGGAATTCCCGCATGAGAATACCCTTGTACTAAACTATTGGAACAAGGTCTCTTGCAAGCTGTGAAATTGGTCCAATTTTGCATATTTTTGTGTATAATTAGTCTAGCGCAGGGGTTTTGGGGTGGGTAAAAGCCCCAAAATCATTGTAATGGGTCAAAGGGTAGGCATAGAGTCCGCAGACCATAGGAAAGATTAGGCTAGATCGTTATAAATAGAGGGAAATTTTGAATTATAAGGCAAGAAGATGATGATATCTTTATGTGAGTTGTGGCTTAGTAGATCTATTTTGGTTTTTAGGGAAAGGACTCCTGCTGGCTGTGTGTGCGGAGATCCCAAGTCCTGCTGTGTGCGGACCCTACTGTTGTGTGCGTAGGTCGGGTTGGGTATTATAAGAAGGAACTGGAGGGTTAATTAGTGAGAAAGGTTGTTGCATAGCTGAATATATTTTCACTATTGATGTGAATCTTTGATAGCTATTGTGTTATGCATATTCTGTGTTAAGCTGCGAAAGTACTGTCTTAAGTGTTTCTTCTGCATCTGGGTCTGTTCTGTTATGTTTTATACAAAGAATAATTGTAATTCTGCACTACTGTTTTAGAATTATATGATTTGTTGAGTACAATAATTATAGTTGACCTTGCGCACGTGGATGCGAAGGAGATCTATAGATCTGGTTCTCAGATAGGCGATCTGGTCATTATAAAGCCGGACATAGCTCTACTTGGCTTACCTATGCTCCCTCAAGGTGCGGAAACCTGGTTCCAACACCCACCCATACTGCTTCGGGTGAGACTTTAATCTGCGCAAGAAGGTCACTGCCGAAAGGGCCAATAGTATAAGGGTTTTTTGGCAAACCTTAACCTATGAACCTAGGTCAACACCCCTCGAGCCAACAAATGGTTCCATTTCCGGGACCGAGAGCATTTTGAGAGAGGGATCGGGTAATGACAAGAGAGTAGTGGAAGCATGAGAGGAAGAAAATTGAAGAGTGGTTTGAAAAGAAGATTCATGAATTTTCGATAAAAGAGAATCACAGCATGAGGTTAACGACGAAAAATTGGAAAGACAGGTAAATTGTTACGGAAAGCCACAAAATTTTCGTTGTGACATTTGCAATCAAGCTTCAAGAGTGGCCGGCAAGGCTCGTAGAGTTCCTGAAGTGTTTTAAGGACAAACGAGTCACTCAGTGGACTCCAAGGCTGATCCAGCAACTGGAAAGGAATGATAATACCATCACTCGTGTTAGCCACCTATAAAAAAATTTCATATCAAGTGGTGGCTAAATGATTTTGGACAGCCTTCAAGAAACAATTTTATTGAAAAAATTGTTGGTGCTTAAAGTCTTCTAAAGATGTTCTATCCTTTGTTTAATCATCACTGCTATTTCCCTTTCAAAATCTAAAAATCTGCTATTTTCATAAGGAAAAAGACTGCTGCAAAATCCATTTCCCCCCCTCCTCCACTCAAAAACTAACCTTCATTTTATCCCCTTTTCGCCCATGAAATTCCACTATTTTTCATGATTCCCCTTCTTCCCTTCATGAAAATCCATTTTACAAAGTTTAAAACTCATTTTAAGACTTTACTGAAACCCCCAAATCCATCAAAAACTTTGAAAACTTTCATAAAAATAAGTTTTTTAAGTTGCAGGCTTAAGCCCCCTTGAGCTAAGTCCCAAACCACTTCCCCACATATGCCCCAGCGCTAGAACCGAGAGCTAGACCCTTTTGGCACTTATTGCATCGGAAAAATTGGAGCACACAAGTCCATTTCTTATGGTAAGACCTCCGATTGCGATTAGCCCTTCGATTATAAAACCCAAGTCTTTACTACTTCATATAACCTAGAGGGCCCGCAATCGGGCGCTAAGGAATTATATAAACTCATGTCCGATGAAGATTTCCTTTCTAAATCCAAAAACCCACTTTTTCTAAATTTTTGTCTAAGCTCGCCAGAGTTATGTTTTTTAAATGTAAAATGGGTAGATTCAAAAGCCCCGCATCAAAGTTATGATGCGATTAGGCCCTGCTGTATAAACCTCCGCCCCTTTCTATATAAACCTATGCTCGGGACTAAGAGTTAAAGTCCCAAGGTGCTAATCGCATCGGAGAATTAAAATGGGTAGATTGAAAGACCATCACCGAAGTTCCAATGCGATTAGCCCTTCCTATGTATAAGCCCTAGGCCTATGGCTCTTCATATAAACCCACGGGCTTGCAGACGGGAGCCAAGTTTTTATACATAACCCACCTCCAAAACAAAACCTTAGTGTTTCGTTAATTTTTGGTGTTTTTAAAGTTTTAAAGGGTTTCTCACCGTTTAATATTTGAGACAATCCTCACCATTGAACTATGCCGATCAACGGCTCATGCAAAATCGCATCGCAACTTTCCCCACTTATGATTGACATCCCCCGATCCATTCCCCGCTTTGTTGATCTGATCCGCAGATCGACGACCCACGACTAATCGCATCTGAGCGCCATTCAAGTTTGTTGCCCCACCGATCGCTCGAGCCCCGATTGGATCGGGCCGTCCACGTGTCCGAGATCGGACAGTCTAGATTGCATCTCCCAACTTTGGTTAAAAAACATACACCCAAATTCATAATGTTGTTTCGGCCAATCGCAGCCTTTGATCTCTACAGATTGACGGCCCTCAATAAGCCTTTCTCCGCCTTTGTATTATCTCATTAAACCCCCAATTTCAATCATGACCGTTGATCTGTTCTATCCAACGGCTCATATTAACCTCGCTAATCCCGACCCCTATGGGTCCTGCTCCCCTCTAGATCTAATCTTAGCCATCCAATATTTGATCAACGGCTGAGAACAAAACAATCTTTCCCACTTCGAGTGTGCATGCGTACAATATCGTGCTCGCTTCCCCACCATTGGATCCGAGGCCCCGGATCTAATGACCCGATATCTCATATCGTGTAAACTTTAAACGTGAAAGTTAATCTCCATAAATTACGCGATATAAGCTATTTTGGAAAGACACATGGTGGCCTTAGATGCATATCGCGTTCAAAAAACGCAAACCCACTTTTCTCCCATTTTGTCGTGCGATACCACCGGTTTTCAAGCCAAAATCGCCTTTTCCCATTTACACTATGATCCATCGCGTTCTCCCCCACCCAGTTGATCTTTGTAGATCAACGGCTCAAATCTAATTTCTCATTACACTATCACCCTCCAACCTCGCCAAATGATTTCAATGAGTGATCTCCATCGTTGATCGCTTGGGCTGATCTCATCAGATCGGCCCGGGTTATATCAGAAAACCCCAAGTTCAATTCCTTTGCATTTTCCTCTGCTAAAAGGTTTTTTACCTTATTCCTTCGCATTTTCTCCTATTTTTACAAAAGTGTGACCCCTTTGCATTATTAATCCACTGCTAAATCTCGACCGTTGATCTTCTTGGTAAATCATAGATCAATGGTTCTAACTTAATATCTCCAATCGCCTTCTATCTGACCCCCCGCAAGTGCATCTCCACTATTGGATGCTGCCATCCAACGGCCATGCTCCTACTCGAAACCTCCAAAGTATTCTTTACCAAAAATGCAGGATTTCTTAATTGTTTTTGTATTGTGGAGGATTTAAAGGGTTTTTTCAAATGTTTAAAAAGAAAATGAAAGTCGAGGATGACGATCCTCCAGACTTTCATTCATCATTAAAGAAAGCCATATACAGGGTTCAATTTCACGTTTCATCGATGACTCATGGGCATTGATGCCATATGGACCTTGTACACACCTGCACATCAAAAAGACACAGTCAAATTAAACCAAATCAAAGAGTATCAGTGTCGAAGACCCAGACACAGCAGAAATGAAGGATTAAACATTAATTATACAGTTTAATGGATTACGGCTAAAAGTCAATTATCAAAGGCCTAATCCATTGAATTAAACATAGTTAAAGGAAAATCAAGGATATTTATTGGACAGAGGATGCCTCCACTGCCACATCAAAGGAAAATTGATTCCTCTCAGCTACCAGATTGCCACCTGTGACTTCACAGCATTCAAAAAAAGGCCGAGTAATGACCAAAACAGAGCATATATGCCCCTTACAGCTGAATAGTTATTTCAAATCAAAGAAGCTAATATAAACTATCAGCAGAGTTATTGCAAAAGATGACATAGAGCCTTAAAGTCAACATAAGCTTCCAGCTAGCTTAATTACTTAATGAAAACCAATTAATATAGGAAAATATCTGTAAACTTCTCCCTTGAACCCCTCAAAGGCCGAGAAGAATTAACTGTATTAATTGAACTCAGAAGATCTTTTCTCTCTTCTGACCTCCTCATCCCTATATAAAAACTTGTTGAGGAATCCATTGTAAACATTGGTTGGCTGGTTGATCACTAGTTATAATACTGAAACTCTCTGAAATAATACATAGTCTATTGAAGTTGAAGAAGAAATTGAAGTCTTGGAAGCCCTGATGATGTTGTTGCATGCTTGTTCTTGAGAAGGCTCTATCATTGGATCCATGAGCTTGGTTGTTGGTGAAGTATTCTGAACTGTTTAAATGTTTTCTCATGTTTTCATTTTGTTCCATAAATTCTTACTACAGTAGGATAAAAGTTTTAGGCTAAGAAATGACTCTTGGAAGCACCTTAGACTTGTTTATCCTTCATTGTTTTATGTTTTCTTCTGCTGAGGTATTTTAGAGTCTTTAATCTCTCTCTTTAGTCCTCATGCTTGTTTATTTCCTTAATAGTTCGAATAGTTGGTTTCAGCATGATTTATGGTTCTCCCTGCTTGTCTGCTGCCACTTAAAGACTGTTATTGAAGTCTCCCTTTGAAGTTTCTTTGTTTACAGTGAGCCAAGGAGGTCTGTTCTAATCTTGCCCCTTGTCCTTTATTGAACAGTTGGCTTAAAGGTATTTATAGTTGTGATCATAGATGTGTTTATGTGTTCCCTCTTCTATGATCGTAATTATCAGTGAATATTTTATGTTTTCTAAGTCATTTGAAATAAAATATTTGAGGAAATAGGGTGTTCCCCGAATCTTAGATTTCATTTTAAAATTTGTTTTGAAGTCATTATTTGCTTAAAGTGTGATTTGTAGAATTCATGGTTAGCCCTGTCTATCAAATAGCTCTTTATTGTTCAAGTTGTGCTTTCAAATTCCCTTTGTTGAGAATTAAACTTCTCTTTCCAAATCATTGATGTCCATCTCATTCCAAAACCAAAGGATCCTGCAGCCAAGTTATATTTTCCCTTTGATACCCCATATCCATTGATAAGTTTGTCATGACATATTTTTGACTCCATTGACCAATGAAACTGACATTTCCCCTTTCTATCTATCTTTCCAAGACCTTTTATGTTGTATAAATTCAACCAAACAAACAAACAAATACTTGCACTTAATAACTAGTCTAAAACCAATACTCAAAGCACACAAGATAAACCTTTGCAAAAAAAAAAAAAATTGAGAGATCCCTCTCTGAGAGCAGGAGGACTAGATCCTATAACTCTAAAGATTGGTTCTGATGTTGCCTTATCTTTTGATTTTCCAAACTATCAAAACACGGGACTCCAACATAATGGAAATCACGGTGGGACACTGGGTAAAATCTTTAAAACAAAACACTCCCTGTCCAGTATAACATAAGTAGCCTTCTTCAAGCACTACCTAAAAAAAATGGTAATCATGATAGGACTTAATTGAATCAGTGACAAACTAAGTAACCCTTAGGATTCCCGTAAGACCTTATCAAACCTTGAAGGAACCAGTTACCAAGCCATAAGAGTGAAATATGTATATTTAAACACCTTAGCTAAGTGTTAAATCAAATTTAGGACACTCTCATAACCTATAAGACCGAAATAAATCAGAAAAACCCAAAAACATTTCATTTTGGCTTCATAATAAACGTGGTGGTGGAACCATTCCATATTTTACCTTCATACAAGCTAAATAGTTTCCACCTGGCAACTCCACTAGCCCCAGTAGGCCTATTACTCATCTAGGTTCCTAGTTTTCTTTAGGAATGTGTAAAACAACCTTGAAGAAGTTTAGAAGCCTAGTCCCATACTAGATCAAACATCGTGAGAGGTAAAACTCCTAAAAACAGTCCTTAAAACTTTAACCTCTCTCATTTTTTAAAAGCAGTCTAGCTTCACATAGGATCAACACTAGATCCCATCCAAACCCAAATCCTCCTTTAATCATTGACAATCCAGAGAGAATTCTGTGGCAGACTTCTAAATCTGGAAAATCAGCTGCTAATAACAGCCTCTTAAGAACAAAATCTGTCCCTGAAAACCTTGTTGTCTTAGAGGATTTACACTTTGATTTACATCATACAAAGAACATCTTTAGAACTAGATCTCAAGGTGATTTAAACCAAATTGATCTTGACATTGCAGATTTGCAACAAAGCTCCAGTAGAGAAGCCTCACCTTCCACTCCTTCTGATTCCCAGCTTCTTCATCACTTTAGCCTTTTCCATAACAAGTCTGCTCAAAATCAGTTTGCTAGCCCAAGTGTTTCTTCCACTCCAATTCATACTACCACTGTGAAAAACACTCATGTTCAGCCCACTTTCACCCTTGTAAATCCACCTCTTGTAAATCCACCCTTATTTCCATCCATGGCAACATGGTATGCCCCATTAGTGTTACCACAACCTCTACTTCCCTTACCAAATGATTACCAATCCAAAATCCCTCACTTCACCGGAAAAGAGTCTACAACAGCTCAACATCATGTAGATAGGATGGAAGATGCATTTGATTACATGGAGATAGAAGAAGAAACTGTGAAGATAAGGATCTTCCCCCAAAGTTTAGGAGGAGATGTAAAGAAGTGGTTTAAAAACCTACCTCCTAACAGCATAAATGATATCCCTGCCTTGCATCAAACATTCATCAACAAATGGGAACTCAAAAAGAACCCTCTCCAAATACTATCAGAATATAGCAGCCTCAAGAGAAATCAAGGGGAGAGTGTTCATGACTACTCCACTAGGTTCAATAGCTTTTACAATGCTCTTCCACCTCACATGAAACCTCCCCAAGGCATGGCCTTAGTAAGGTATCCTGAAGGCTTTCATGCTGAAATGGCTTATCATTTGAGGGAGAGAGATTACTTATCCTTAGAAGATATGCAGAAAGGAGTGGTGAGCGTAGAAGCAAACATAATTGAGAAGAGAAATAGGTTGAGATTAGAGAAGATGGTAACTTATAAAGATGACATGCTACCCTCAACCTCAACCTCTGACACAAAAATTGACAACCTAGTGAAGGTGATGGAGAGGATGCTTGAAAAGATTAATCTAAATGATAGAGTGCCACCAAGAGAACCTCAAAACATCCAAAATAGAAATAGAAATCAGAATTATAGAAGAGAAAACAATCAAGATAAGAAAAAATAAAATGACCAACAAGTTAGACCTCCCTTCCAACAAAACTATGTGGATCAATATGAGGAAGATAGGGAGATGGAAAGGTTGGGAGAAGCTCATGTAAAATTGATTGGATTAGATGGTGGGGATGATGTTTTCCTCACTGAGGAAGAAGAAGGTTTCTTCTCTCATCAAAATACAAACACCTATGAAGAATCTGATGATTATAGATTGGGGTTTGAAAATTCAATCATGGATGTACAAAAAAAATATGATCTTAGGAGTAAAGGGAACATAGACAATTCAAAAGATAAGAACACTAGCACTACTGTCAAGAAAAATGTAGAAAGTCAGCCTAAGAAGACAACAGAAAAACCGATTACTTTGGCTAAAAAAGTAGATTTAAAAAAGGAGAAAATCAGCCAGCCTAATGTTGAACAAAGTACCCCTAGCACTTCAGCTAATGGTCCTAACAAAACTATTCCAATTACCAGTCCAAACAAATTTCAGCAAATCAAAACCGCTGAACAGAATTCAATTGAAAAAACAAACATAAATATGAACAAGTCAATTGTTCCTTTCAGCCTTGAGGGAGAGATTGCCAAGATAAAAATTACCATCCCCCTAGCTGAACTAGTAACCCAAGAAGTGTACAAAAACCAAGTTTTAAAAGCTTTGAACCTAGGAAGTGACAATGACACCTTAAACTTGACAGATGATAAACTTGAGTCGTTGTTTGGTCCAGAAGTGGAAGGAAAATACCAAGAAGGGGTTGTCCCTCCCTTCTATGTTAGTTTGAACATACATGAGAAAATTTTACACAATGCCATGTTAGATTCTAGAGCTTCACACAATCTAATGCCCAAGGTAGTAATGGAAATCTTAGGCTTAGAAATTACTAAACCATACAAAGATTTGTATTCCTTTGACTCAAGCAGAGTCAAATGTTTGGGTTTAATCAAAGATTTATGTGTTAACTTAGCTCAAATCCCTGCTAAGAGTCTAGTAATGGACATAGTTGTAGCTGACATTCCCCCTAAGTATGGCATGCTCTTATCAAGATCATGGGGAGCCAAACTTCAAGGAAGCCTTCAAATGGACATGTCTTATGCCACCATCCTTGTTTTTAACCAAAATAGAAGACTATACAGAGAATCTCACATGAAATACATGGTGAGAAACATAGACAAACCAAACAACTCTCCAATCTATTATATTCAATCAAGTTTAGATTCATTTATCTTGTGCAATGAATATGAACTTACTCAACAAGAAAATGAAAATGTAGACCCCACCAGTTTACCGGAACAATCAGAACTTCCCTCAAATAAAATACAAAACATCGAAAATCAACAGCAACAAGAAAATGAAAATGAAGCAAATATAATTTGGAAAATAAACTTTGATAGATCTTGTAATAAAACGAGTGCAGGGGCAGGTTTTTGGATTCAAAATACGAATTAGATCTTTTCATATAAATTAGATTTCCCATGCACTAACAATATTGTTGATTATGAAGCACTTCTTCTAGGCTTACAATTTCTTAAACAATTAGAAGCCCAAAAGATATCAATCTTAGGAGATTCTGAACTTATCATAAGACAAATCAAAGGAGAATACTCAGCTATAAATCCAAGGCTCAGGGAATATCGAAACGTTGTTCTTGATTTATTGAAAACCGTTGAAAAATATGAACTTGTTTTCATTCCTAGAGCACTAAATCATCTAGCAAATGAACTCGTGTTTAATGCCAGCAACTGACAAATACTTGAGATAAATGAACAACTTAGTGTTAAGGTAAAACACAGGCCTGCAGTACCTGATAAATAAGATCACTGGCAAGTGTTTGATTCTGACAAACACATAGATGATTTCTTAAAATCAAAAAACGATTTCGACATACCAATATCAGAAACCAGCCATAAAGAAAACTGTTTGTATATTGAACAAATCCCAGAAGTTGAAACGACATATTCTGTTGATATAAATCATTATGAGAATCCTTTTGAAGCAGAGTTAATTGACAACGCAGACCAAGAAGACTTAGAAGTTTTACAATGCAAGAATGATAAAATCCCAAGAGGTCTCACACCTTTAGAACACCTTTTTTATTTTAACGATGTAGCCAAAGAACCGAGAATGGAGCCTATGGAAACAAATGTAGAAGAACATAACATAGTAGCCTAGAAGAACCTAAAATGATTAAACTATCCAGCACTCTCCCATCTCACATAAAATTGAAATACATAGATATTTTCAAAGAGTTTAAATATTTTTTTTCTTGGGGGTACGAGGACCTGAAATCGTATGATACCAACATCATTCAACACAAAATCCCTCTCAAAGAAAATAAAAAGCCTTTCAAACAAAAGCTAAGGACAATAAACCCTGTTTTACTACCTTTGGTTAAGGCAGAAATTGAAAATATGCATGATGTTGGGATCATACTACCAATTAGGTATTCAGAATGGGTATCAAACTTAGTTTCTGTTAAAAAGAAGACAGGCGAAATCCGGCTCTATATTGACTTCAGAAATTTAAATAGAGCATCCCTAAAAGACAACTACCCCTTACCCAAGATGGACCATATATTTCAAAGGGTAGTTGGGTCAAAAAGGATTTCTCTCTTAGATGGGTTCTCAGGTTACAACCAGGTGTTAGTGCTCCCAAGTGATCAAATCAAAACTGCTTTTACCACACCTTGGGGCACCTTTATGTATGTCAAAATGCCTTTCGGATTGATGAATGCAGGGGCCACCTTCCAAAGGGCCATGTACATAGCCTTCTATGAAGATAGTGGCTATTTCATAATTATTTACCTTGATGACATAACCGTTTTCTCAAAAACTGATGAAGAACATTTGATTCACTTGAGGAAAGCTTTTGAGAAATGTAGGAAATTTGGCTTGTCATTGAATCCCAAGAAAACACTCTTTGGTCTCCAAGAGGGTAAACTTATTGGCCATATAATTTTAGAAGAGGGAATAAAAATAGACCCCACAAGGATAGATGGCATATTACGAATCATCCATCGAAGAAGCCTCAAAGAATTAAAGTCTTTCATTGGAAAGATTAATTTTTTGAGGAGGTTTATCCCCAATCTTGCTGAGCTATTTAAAAACATTACAAACATGCTTAAGAAATATGTAGGTGTAAAATGGACTTTACCAGCTAAACAATCATTCGAATTGGTCAAACAAGCTCTTACTCAAACACCAATCTGGACTAGTCCAGATTTTACCAAAGACTTTTATATATTTTCTTTTGCATCTGAGCATACAATAGTTGCAGTGTTACTTGAAAAGAATGACTTGGGGCAAGAACAACCAATATCCTTCTTTAGTAGGGCCTTAAGAGATGCTCCTATCAAATATAACATCATGGAGAAGCAAGCCTTAGCATTAGTGAAAGCTTTAAAGGACTTTAGAGTCTATATTTTACACTCTCACATAATTTCTTTTGTTCTTCATACTATTGTCAAGGACATTCTGAGTCAGGACCCTGATGGTAAAATGAGGAAATGGATTGCAACTATTCTTGAATATGACTTAGAAATCAAGCCCACCAAACTATTTCAAGGGAAAGGATTAGCAAAACTTATGGTTAAGTCTAACTTCCAAGCACGAGATATGAATATGGTACATTTGTTGGAAGAAATAGAAGAATCTACTGCTCCTTTCATTGAAGAGACATTTCTGAATTCTCCTTGGTATGCTGACATTATTTATGTGCTTTTATATTTGAATGCCCCTCCTTCTTTGTCTAAAAATAAAGCTATATTTTTTAAACAAAAATCTTTGAGTTATTGCATCTTAGATGGGGTATTATATTGCAAAAATGCTGTTGGAATTTTTCTTAAATGTTTACTTGAAGATGATGCAGAAAAAATTATGCATGAGTTGCATGACGGAGAATGTGGAGGAAACCTCTATTGGAAGGCCACAACAAACAAAATTCTTAGATCTGGTCACGACTGGCCTACCCTTTTCCCAGATACTCAGAAGTTAGTCATGTCTTGCCATAAGTGTTAAATTTTTTATGGCAAAAGAAAACTCCTTCCCTTACCATTACATCCTATTAGAGTTGAGGCACCTTTTCAACAATGGGGTTTAGACTTCATTGGGGAAATTCACCCATCTTCCTCAGCTCAACATAAGTGGATCCTCACGGCCACTGACTTCTTTAACAAGTGGATAGAACTATACCCTCCAGAAATGCTAATGACTCTGTCATTATCAAGTTCCTTGAAACAAATATCCTATCCAGATTTGGTTGTCCTAGAAAAATCATAACAGATAATGTTGCTGCTTTTAAATCTAAGAAAATGGTTGATTTCAGTTACAAATACCACATAACCTTGGGCCATTCTACTGCCTACTATCCCCAAGGAAATGGATTAGCTGAATCTTCCAACAAGAGCCTCATCAATATCATCAAAAAACTATTGGAAAAGAATCAGAAATAATGGCACAGTAAGTTGGTTCATGCCTTATGGGCTGATAGGTTAACTACAAAGAAGTCAATAAATATGTCCCCCTATCAGTTGGTTTATGGCATGGATGTATTTTTTCCCACCTCATTACGAGTTCTAGTCATGAATCTCCTTCAAGAAGTGCAGGTTTAAGAGAACGATATGCAGAGGAGAATCAACCAAACCATCCATTTACAGTAGACTAGAGAAGAAGTATATGAAAGAACGCAGTTAGTCCAAGAAAGTGTAAATAAACTATTTGATAAGAGGACTAAGGAAAACAATTTCCAGGTTGGAAATTTTGTTCTTAAATGGGATTCAAGGAGAGAAGAGAAGGGAAAACATGGCATGTTTGAGAACTTGTGGAAAGGCCCCTATATTGTTCATGCTGAGAGGGGTCACAATGAATTTTTCTTGAAAGAATTGAATGGAGAAGATCTGTATGGAGGTCTTATCAATGGAAAAATTCTAAAGCAATACTTCTCCTAGGAATCATGAGTTTTAAAGAATTTTATTTTTCATTTTAAATATCATAAGTCTGAACGTTGCATTCAAAGTTAGAAAAAAAAAAATACAAAAACAGTAAAAGAGAAAAAAGAGGGCAGATTGTAAAAACAATAAAGGTACAGCTCCATACCAAAAAAGAGAAGAAAAATATGAAAGTGTGCAAGCTCAAATGCCATTACTCAAACACACTTCTAGTTAGCCATACAACCTAATCATGGATAATTAGTTTTAAATTGACAGCTGATAGGTTAGTGAATTTTATTTTCCAAACAGCTTAATCTTGGCTTATCAGTAGGTAGATTAGGTTAGAAATTAAAGGTTGAAACATGCTGAAAATCTGAACCTTAGTTCTCAAAGAGAAGAATGACTCTATTATGTTTCAAATTCCAAGTCAAAATAGAGGTAAAACTAGTTATGATCAGCTCAAAATCTGAACCAGAGAACAAGCAAAGAACAACTCAAACAAAAATAAAAACAAAGACGAAAAAAGATGAAGGAAGTGCTTGAACTTTCAGAACTTAAGCCTTCCATTTTGATTTAATTTTCTACAAAATAATATCTATGTGCAGCTCGTTGTTTTATGCCATAGATCAACAACAAGTTAGACTGTCCAATCCTGACTTGTATGTTTTTAAATTTCTGTTTTATAAATTAGTGAATAAAAATCTGTTAGACTGTTTAATCCTAACAGATTAGTAGATTAGGTAGAGAAGCATATGAACTCAACTGTTTAATCTGATTTCATGGAGACATAAGAAGTAGAATTAGATTAGTTTCTTGTTTTCAAAAGAATAAAATGTTGTAAGAGAGTTTTCCAATCCAAGTGCACTCTAAAGAAGAAAAAATGTTAGATCAATAGGATTGGGTAAGTAGAAAGCTTGTGTTGATGAAAATCCATTATTTTTCATGGCTACTAATAATCTCAGAGCAAAAGAAGAACATCCAAGTAAATAAAGATGCATCCAAATGGATAAGGCACTGATCAGCCTCCAGAGAATGTAAGTCTGAAATTCTTGATGCCTTCAAGAAGGCACCATTCCCAAGTGGAGCCACTGTTAGCCACCTATAAAAAATTTTCATATCAAGTGGTGGCTAAATGATTTTGGACAACCTTTAAGAAACAATTTTATTGCCAAAATTGTTGGTGCTTAAAGTCTTCTGAAGATGTTCTATCCTTTGGTTAATCATCACTGCTGTTTCCATTTTAAAATCTGAAAATTTTCTATTTTCATAAGGAAAAAGACTGCTACAAAATCCCTTTTTCCCCCTCCTCCACTCAAAAACTAACCTTCATTTTATCCCCTTTTCCCCCATGAAATTCCACTATTTTTTATGATTCCTTTTCTTCCCTTCATGAAAATCCCTTTTACAAAGTCTAAAAGTCATTTTTAGACTTTACAAAAACCCCCAAATCCATCAAAAACTTTGAAAATTTTCATAAAAAAAAGTTTTTTAAGCTGCAAGCTGTTATTGCCTAAATCTACCTCAGGCTGAAGGAAGGCAGAGTTTAGGGTAACATCAAACCACACTTAGTCTGGCAGCTAGCCCTACCAGAACAGGAGAGGGCTCTCTCCGGGTCAATCGCAGCCAAAATAATCAATAGGGCTTGACATGACTTGAAATAAAAGCTAATTTTAGGCTAGGTATATAAGTGAAGGAGTTTGATTGTGTTTTTGGGGGTTTTTTGTTGGATCAAAGGGAAAGGTAGTTTTGGGTGCAGGGATAAGGCCTAGTTTTTGCAGAGTTCTGATTGGGGCAAGGAAGGAAATTTTTTTGATGCTTTATATTGAATGAATGGATGGATCAGACCGGTGAGGATATGAAGAGGGCAAGAGGGTCTCAAGAGTCCTCCTCAAACATATGAAAACATGGAAAATTAAATAAAACTAAAAGCAGAGGAAAGCAAGCTAATGAATTCCACGTTTAACACTCATTTGTTTAATTTTAAGAAGAAAGGAGAAGGAAAATGGTACACATAAACATCAGTGAACATAAAATTACATAGAGAAACACACCATCAAAACACAGAGCCACAAGGATCCCAAAGAGTGCTACAAACCCTGGTTTGTTCCTTTGCCAAAATTGCAGAGATGAAATGTACAATGAAGTGCCAAGCAATCCCAAGTGTCCAACCCTGAAAATGACTGAGAAAATACATCATATAGACAAGCCTAACTCCTCCCCATGCCTCTAGGGGTTGAGCTCATCATTATAGGAGTTGTTTCAACCATATCTAAACTAGGAACTAGAAAATAGGTAATGAAACAACTTGCCTCTATATGCTAGGAAACTGATCCATTCACTTACATTTCACCTTTTGGTGAATGAATCTTCTAGAATGAGTAAAAATGTGCCAAAATTACATCATGGTCATGAAATTACATCAAGTTACATCAATATTTACATGGAAAAGTCAAACTGGCCAAAACTAGGCGAAATTCTGAGCTGCTGAGTGAAAGATAGGCCAAATTCCTCTATGTGTCGCGCCTGGAATCTCTATGCGTAACACAAGTTTGGAGATGATTTTTAGGCCCTTCCCGAAGTCCAAATTGAATTTAGGATAGCTCGTTGGAAGGACCTACCTGTCTACTTTCCACCCCAAGTGGAATTTCTATATTTGGTTGCCATTTTCCCCTCCAAAAGTTCAATCTCCTAGCACTGCTTCCTATGTGCGCAAAAAGTGGAAGAAAGGCCATTTTTAGGGTGTTTTTGACCCTTTAGGCAACCCAGAAATTGATGAAATCCTTAGGTAATCCATAAGCACACATACATTTTGATGAAAAATCTAGAAATGCAAAGTTTTCCTCCTGAAGAGCTGCCAATTATAAGCTCGCGCCAAGTGGCGCTACGCGTTGGGCAGGGAAATATGTTTTTAGGCACAAAAATTAAAAACTGACAAAATTTTTCCAAAATTTCTTGAAATTTAGGCTGAATGTCCCTCATCAAGCACTATGCTGGGCCAAAGAAGCTTCAGCAAAATTTTTGAGCCTATCATGCCTTTTGTGACGCTTTAGTGCCCTTCTTAGCCTTGCCTTCAAGATTTTGATCCTCGCTTTGCAAACATGATTGCGTGCCCAATAATGGTTCTTCATGTGTCTGAGCATCTTCTTCCCCTTGTTTGACTTCTCCAACAGCTTCTCAAGATGAATGTTGACCCTCTCAAGCCAAGTCTCTCTATCAGCCTCAATCTCCCGCTTAATGGGTGTCATCTCTGTTGGGCTTCTTCGAGCAGCCTGCCGATTCTCACGGATGTTTTGCAACTCCATGATCGTCTGCTGATCTTCCAACTGTTTTTTCCGCTGCTCCAAATAGTTTATGATCCATTGAGATCTCTACAACTTGTCGGTCAATGTGTCGATCTCAGCCTTCTGCTCCTGAATGATCTCTCTCAAATTTGAGCTTGGAGAGCTCAAATCCTCATCAATCAATATGAAATCAGTATCCTGGCCTCCTGAAGGGCCCTCATCCTGCATAGGCCTCTTACCTCTGTCCTGTACCTGTACCTGTGCTGCTAATGACAGCAACGAGACCCCTTCCACCCCGGGTGGAGATAGTACTCGCCGGGCTACTGCGAATAATGCTCTGGTGCCTCTCTGATAAGTAACAGACACTGGCACATTGATAGGCTCTGTCTCGTGACCTTCAAACTGATGTGAAGGTTCACCTGCATCATGGACAATCTCTTGAGGAGGCTAAGGGGCTGTGAAGAAGTCACAGGTGTTAGAAAATTATATATTATGGAGCAATGAAACACATAAAATATGCGGAAAATACAAGCACACAAAAACACATAAAACCAGAGAGACACAGATATACGTGGTTCACCCAGTTTGGGCTACGTCCACCCCGAACAGCCAGTCCTTCCTTTCTATTATCCAGAAAAATGAAAATACAAAACCTACAGTAGATCAGTTGTAATATCCTCTGTTCTTTCTCACAGTCTCCCTCTCTATTTCTCGTTCCGAGAATACACATATACCATACACAGCCGCAATACAATGCCCTCATAAAAGCGAGGGGTTTCCTTCTAGGGAAAAAAACCCTAATCTAAACATAACTTCTACCATCTGTTAATTTGCCTAATGAACGACCCAGATTGACTAGAAATTACTATACCTTTACAAGGAAATTTTACATCTATTTTTAGCTTCGGGGGCGTTGCCCCCAAAAAACCCCCACCAGGGGGGGCTGCGAAAAGCGCTACCGCCCCCCCCCCCCCCTCGACCCCCCACGGCAGAGATTAATTACGAGCGGCATTGCCACCCCTTTTAAGGTACAGGGATCCAATGTTGTGATACAAAGTAAACAAGATAATCAGGCTCCACACCCAACAATCTCCCACTTGGAGACTGATTGTAGCAACTCCACCGCTGCTTCATTTGTTGGACAATGACTCCTCTTTGGACCTAGTTGTTTCTCATCTTCATCGTCATCCTTGAAGACCAATTGAAACTGAGCACATTCTCAGTTTCTCCCTGGTTACAACTTTTGTTAGCATATCTGCAGGGTTATGGCTAGTGTGTATCTTTTCCAGCTTCAACTCTCCATCTTCCAATACTGACCGTATGAAATGGTACTTGAGATGTATGTGTTTAGTCCTGGAATGAAATGCTGAGTTCTTTGCAAGATGAATAGCACTTTGGTTATCACTGTATAGTGTGCCCATATCATGCTTCTTACCCAATTCATCCATAAACCTTTGTAACCAAATCATTTCTTTACTAGCCTCTGTAGCAGCAACATACTCGGCTTCTGTTGTTGAAAGTGCAACAACACTTTGGATTTTGAAACCCAACTGACAGCTATTCCACCTACAGTAAATACATATCCTGTAGTGCTTCTCCTTTTATCTCTGTCACCTGCCATATCTGCATCAACATATCCCTGTAGAGCAATGTTTGAACCACCAAAGCATAATGCTTGATTTGTGGTACCTCTCAAATATCTGAGAATCCATTTTACTGCCATCCAATGTTCTTTTCCTGGATTGTTCATGTACCTTCTTACAACTCCCACTGCATGTGCAATATTAGGCCTTGTGCAGACCATTGCATACATTAAGCTTCCAACTACTGATGCATATGGAACTTTAGACATATAATCCATGTCTTCTTGGGTCTTTGGGCACATCTCCTTACTAAGTTTGAAATAGCTAGCAAAAGGTGTACTAACAGGTTTTGCATTGTGCATATTAAATATTTTCAACACGTTTTCTATGTACTCATTCTGAGACAGTGTTAATTTGTGATTTTTCCTGTCTCTAGTTATCCTCATACCAAGGATTTGTTTTGCAGCTCCCAAATCCTTCATTGCAAATGAATTTGCCAATTTTCTTTTGAGCACATTTATTTTCTGCATGTTAGACCCTGCAACAAGCATGTCATCTACATACAATAACAATATAATATAGCTGCCATCATTTTTCTTTTTCAGATAAACACAATGATCAGAGTGACATCTAGTATAACCTTTTTCAGACATAAACTTGTCAAATTTTAGATACCACTGCCTTGGAGCCTGTTTTAAGCCATACAAGCTCTTATTTAACCTACACACTAATTTTTCTTTCCCTTTGACCTCATATCCTTCTGGTTGCTGCATATAGATCTCTTCCTCCAAATCTCCATGGAGAAATGTTGTCTTTACATCTAACTGTTCAAGATGTAAATCTTCCGCTGCTACAAGACTTAAAATAGTTCTAATTGAAGTCATCTTAACAACAGGAGAAAATATTTCATCAAAATCAATACCTTTCTTCTGTGCAAACCCCTTCACCACAAGTCTAGCTTTGTACCTCTGTTTTTCTCCATCTTCTTCCTTCAGCCTGTAAACCCATTTATTCTGCAATGTAGTTTTACCTGCAGGCAACCTGACTAAGTCCCAAGTTTGGTTATGCATTAAGGAGTCCATCTCTTCATCCATGGCTAGCTCCCACTTCTTCCTGCTTTCAACCTGCATTGCTTCTTCATAACATTCGGGTTCACCAGAATCAATCAACAATAAATAATATAATGAAGGAGAGTATCATTCAGGGGGTCTACTTATCCTGGTAGATCTTCTAACACCACTTTCAGGTGTTTGAGGTGCCTGTTGTTGTTGTGGTGGTTGCTGCTGCTATGGTTGTTGATTATTATTATTTTCAGGCACCTTTACTTTTTCAGATATCTCATCAAGAACCATGTATTCCTTGCTTTCTTTTTCCTGTTTATTTTCCTGCAACTGATTCTTATACAAGACCTTTTCATTGAATATTACATCTCTGCTCCTAATGATTTTGTGATTTTCATAATCATATAAGCGATAACCAAAATCATTAGCACCATATCCAATAAAGGTAAATTTCTTTGATTTTTCCTCAAGCTTTGTTCTATTTTCTTTATTAATATGGACAAAGGCCTCACAACCAAAAGGCTTTAAAAAAGATTAGTTTACCTTTTTACATGTCCATGCTTCCTCTAGAATACCACCATCCAAGGAACTTGAAGGCCCTCTATTTATTAGATAAACAGTAGTATCTACAGCATCTACCCAAAATTGTAAAGGCAATCCTGCATGCAATATCATGCACCTTGCACGCTCCATGATTGTTCTGTTCATTCTTTCTGACACACCATTTTCTCGTGGTGTTCTTGGAACTGTCTTCTCTCTGCAAATTCCATGCTCTGAACAGTACCTATCAAACTCTTTTTTGCAATATTCACCTCCATTGTCTGATCTGAGACGCTTCAACTTCTTCCTGTCTCAATCCCAACCAAAGCTTTCCATTTCTGGAAAGTATCAAATACATCAGACTTATTCTGAATACAATAAATCCATGTTTTTCTAGTTGCATCATCAATAAAAGTAACATAATAATGAGAGCCACCGAGAGATGATACCTGAGCAAGTCCCCATACATCTGCATGCACAAGCTCCAATTTTTCACTCTTCTTTTGTTTCCCAACTCTGAGAAATCTGACTCTATTCTATTTTCCATAAATGCAATTCTCACAGAAATCCAAATCAACATTCTTCAAACCTGGCAGCAAATATCTTGAGTGGAGAATTTTCATCCCCTTCTCACTCATGTGTCCGAGCCTATGATGCCATAATGCTGCATCTGCTCCTTTGGAAGTTAAAGCATTAACAGAGTTAGAAATACCATTGCATAAATACAATGTACCAACCTTTTCACCTTTTGCTATTACTAGGGCTCCTTTGGTGACCTTCCAAGTTTTATCTGTGAAAGTTGTCACACAACCTTTACCGACTAGCTGCCCTGTTGAAATCAATTTTTTCTTCAGATCTGGAACATGCCTTACCTCCTTTAGTAGCCATTGGTTTCCATTCTGTTGTTTTACAAGAACTTTACCTATTCCAACAATTTTACAGGGTTTATCATCACCAAAAGGAACTTTTCCAAAATCTCCTTGAACATAGTCATGACAATATTTCTTATCAGGTGTGGCATGGAATGAAGCCCCTGAATCTACAACCCAAGAATTAGTAACATTTTCGAAAGAAAGAATCAAAGCATCTTGTAACACATCACCTGTCACATTTGCTTCATGACTGTTTTCTTGTTGTGTGTCTCCTTCTTTTCCCTTCTGAGATCTATAGTCTTTCTTTAGGTGTCCTTTCTTTCCGCAATTGCAGCACACTATTCCTGATCTGTACTTGGATCTACCTTTCCTTGATTTACTGCGATATCCCGAGCTGTTTCCTCTTTCCATTCCTCTTCCCCTAGACTCTGCACTCAAAGCATTACCTGATGTCTCACCGGAGATTTTCCGTCGCATTTCCTCACTAAGGAGAGCACCAACAAAATCATCAAACTTTAAAGTACTAGATCCAGAGACAGAGTTAATCATGGCCATAACTAAACCATTTCAAATTTCTGGTAATGAGCAAGGTCTCCTGCAAGCTGTGAAATTGGTCCAATTTTGCATATTTTTGTGTATAATTAGTCTAGCACGGGGGTTTTTGGGTGGGTAAAAGCCCAAAAATCATTGTAATGGGTCAAGGGTAGGCATAGAGTCCGCAAACCATGGTTTGCAGACCATAGGAAAGATTAGGCTAGATCGTTATAAATAGAGGGAAATTTTGAATTATAAGGCAAGAAGATGATGATATCTTTATGTAAGTTGTGGCTTAGTAGATCTATTTTGGTTTTTAGGGAAAGGACTCCTGCTGGCTGTGTGTGTGGAGATCCCAAGTCCTACTGTGTGCGGACCCTACTATTGTGTGCGTAGGTCGGGTTGGGTATTATAAGAAGGAACTGGAGGGTTAATTAATGAGAAAGGTTGTTGCATAGCTATATATATTTTCACTATTGATGTGAATATTTGATAGCTATTGTGTTATGCATATTCTGTGTTAAGCTGCGAAAGTACTGTCTTAAGTGTTTCTTCTGCATCTGGGTCTGTTATGTTATGTTTTATACAAAGAATAATTGTAATTCTGCACTACTATTTTAGAATTATATGATTTGTTGAGTACAATAATTATAGTTGACCTTGCGCACGTGGATGCGAAGGAGATCTATAGATCTGGTTCTCAGATAGGCGATCTGGTCATTATAAAGCTGGACGTAGCTCTACTTGGCTTACCTATGCTCCCTCAAGGTGCGGAAACCTGGTTCCAACACCCACCCATACTGCTTCGGGTGAGACTTTAATCTGCGCAAGAAGGTCACTGCCGAAAGGGCCAGTAGTATAAGGGTTTTTTGGCAAACCTTAACCTATGAACCTAGGTCAACACCCCTCGAGCCAAAAAATGGTTCCATTGCCAGGACCGAGAGCATTTTGAGAGAGGGATCAGGTAATGACAAGAGAGTAGTGGAAGCATGAGAGGAAGGAAATTGAAGAGTGGTTTGAAAAGAAGATTCATGAATTTTTGATAAAAGAGAATCACAACATGAGGTTAACGACGAAAAATTGGAAAGACAGGTAAATTGTTACGGAAAGCCACAAAATTTTCTTTGTGACATTTTCAATCAAGCTTCAAGAGTGGCCGACAAGGCTCGTAGAGTTCCATAAGTGTTTTAAGGACAAACGAGTCACTCAGTGGACTCCAAGGCTGATCCAGCAACTGGAAAGGAATGATAATACCATCACTCGTGTTAGCCACCTATAAAAATTTTTCATATCAAGTGGTGGCTAAATGATTTTGGACAGCCTTCAAGAAACAATTTTATTGCAAAAATTGTTGGTGCTTAAAGTCTTCTGAAGATGTTCTATCCTTTGTCTAATAATCACTGCTGTTTCCCTTTCAAAATCTGAAAATATGCTATTTTCATAAGGAAAAAGACTGCTGCAAAATACATTTTCCCCCCTCCTCCACTCAAAAAATAACCTTCATTTTATCCCCTTTTCACCCATGAAATTCCACTATTTTTCATGATTCCCCTTATTCCCTTCATGAAAATCCATTTTACAAAGTTTAAAACTCATTTTAAGACTTTACTGAAACCCCCAAATCCATCAAAAACTTTGAAAACTTTCATAAAAATAAGTTTTTTAAGTTGCAGGCTTAAGCCCCCTTGAGCTAAGTCCCAAACCACTTCCCCACATATGCCCCAGCGCTAGAACCAAGAGCTAGACCCTTTTGGCGCTTATCGCATCCGAAAAATTGGAGCGCACAAGTCCATTTCTTATGGTAAGACCTCCGATTGTGATTAGCCCTTCGATTATAAAACCCAAGTCTTTACTACTTCATATAACCCAGAGGGCCCGCAATCGGGCGCTAAGGAATTATATAAACTCATGTCCGATGAAGATTTCCTTTCTAAATCCAAAAACCCACTTTTTCTAAAAAAATTTCTAAGCTCGCCAGAGTTATGTTTTTTAAATGTAAAATGGGTAGATTGAAAAGCCCCGCATCAAAGTTATGATGCGATTAGGCCCTGCTGTATAAACCTTCGCCCCTTTCTATATAAACCTACGCCCGGGACTAAGAGTTAAAGTCCCAAGGTGCTAATCGCATCGGAGAATTAAAATGGGTAGATTGAAAGACCATCACCGAAGTTCCAATGCGATTAGCCCTTCCTATGTATAAGCCCTAGGCCTATGGCTCTTCATATAAACCCACGGCCCTGTAGACGGGAGCCAAGTTGTTGGCAATATGATGCAGAGTGTTGTCCTTGATGGCAACCCATTGAATGAAGATGAAGACATGAGACAATTGACATTTGTTGTCCTTGATGGCAAACCACCTGATGAAGTTTGTCTTGACTTGATGGACTTGGTAAATGATGTAAATATGATATGAAATGATGTTTGTTAGCAATATGATGCTGAGTGTTGTCCTTGAATGGCAACCCACTTGATGAAGTTGTGCTTGATAGAATATGTCTTGATGAACTAAATCTGATGTATCTACAGTGAGTACAAAAGGCAATGAAGAAAGAAATTCAGCATGTGCTAAATCTATGGTGAAAAGAGTATGTCTCAAGGCATACGTGGATCTGTCTAGGAGAAGTCGTGTATGCACGCGGGAAACAACGTTCCAAGTCGCGTATGGGCAAAAGCGCTCATAAAGTGCAAAACCAGGGGTAACCACCATGGTATTGACCCATTGTATTGGGTAATGATTCGTCTAAATGACCCCGTCAGGAATACCATCGGAAGTAATGTGGTTTTGGCTCATGGTATTGAAAAAGGGTAAACCTATATAAAGAGAAGAAATTCATTGTGCAAATCATGAGTATGGGTGCAAGATGTCTGAGCTTGAATGAATACTTCTCTCTGAAGGATATCTGAATGGAAAGGGTTACAGTTGAATGATAGATCTGAATGTATGATGCACCAATGATGAAGAAGGGGATCTAGATATGAAATGTACTTATATTTGCTAGATCTGTTTATGAAATGATTAGATCTGTGATGAGGCGAACATCTGTCTGAGGTAAAGGGTAAAATCTGAAGTGATGTATCTGTTGTGAAGAATCGCAATGACATAAAAGTCTGAAGAACCATACTCTAGTTCGCCGAAGAGGAAGCGCGTATATATGCGGCTTCGCTGAAGAGAAAGCGCGTATCTTGTGATAAATTAATACATGTATATGCGAAGTATAGGTACGGTTTATGTGAATGGAAGCGCGTATATACTCGACATCAGTGAAAGGAAAGCGCGTATGCAAACTAGGGTTTGCTGAAGTCTGTGGTAAGAATTGTCTGATCTGTTCTGATGGTTTACTGATATCTGTCAGTGAGTTATATGTATCAGTTTCATGTTTGACTGTGCTTAAAAGTATGGAGTGGGTCCAGTCTGAAAATATGATGAAACGTGGCCTGCAAGTTGTGTTCTAAAGGAAGCTTTGGATCCAGTGTGAAAATTGATGAAACGTGGTCCATAGAGGTGCTGAGGGTTGTAGCCTTCAGTCAGGGGGTTGTAGCTCCCTTCCAGGTGAGGCTGGTAAACGAGAGCAGGGGGTCGTAGCTCCCTTCCAGGAGAGGCTGGTAAACGAGTCAGGGGGTTGGAGCTCCCTTCCAGGAGAGGCTGGTAAACGAGCGCAGGTGGGTGCCTGCGTGCTGGTAGGAGTTTGCACCAGCACATATGTTGTAAGATGTTTTCTCTATAATAAAATATTGAAGGCTGAGCAACAGCAGCGGTGGTTTTCTCCCGACTTGGGTTTCCACCTAAAAATCCTGGTGTTCATGTGTGATGCTTTGTGTGATGGTTTATTCTGTTGTTACTACACATGTTTACTGTTATCTTAACATCAGATGAATGAATATTGCAAAGAATTAAGTTAATAAATATCTGCATATTTAGATCTCTGCTAATACGCGAGTTGTATGAAGGATATCCGCGTGTATACGCGAGTTTAATAAAGGAAAGTAGCGTATGGGTTTTAGAGAGTGAAAAAGTAAAAATTTTGAATATGCAGTAAATACTGATTCACCCCCCCCCCCCCCTCTCAGTATTTTTCCCAAAAATTGGTATCAGAGCAGGTTCTTCTGCAGAAGCTTGATCGCTTGAAGGAGATCCGTCGCAATAGGAATTCAAGAAGGAGTGATGTCTATCAAGCCACCTCTATTCAATGGAAGCAATCTAATATTCTGGAAGGTATGAACAAAAGCATATCTGCAAAGTCTTGGTGCAGATGTATGGGCAATCGTGGAAGAAGGTTATCAATACCCGGCAAGTATTCCTACTGATGCAGCAGAAAGGAAGATGTATGAAATCAATGCCAAAGCAGTAAATGTCTTATTAGGAAGCATGTCTGAACCATAATTTGCTAAAGTGATGCAGCTACATTCAGCAAAAGAAATATGGGACAAAATCATTCTAAGCTATGAAGGAGACACAAAGGTAAAAAGTGCAAAACTCCAAACTCTTAGAATTGAATATGAAAATTTGAAGATGGATAGTGATGAGAGCATTGCCCATTTCTTCTTACGTCTGGATGATATTGTAAATCGAATGAGAAATTTGGGTGAAACCATAACTGATACTACTTTGGTGGAAAAAGTCTTAAGATCCTTGACTTCAAAATTTGACTCTAAAGTTTCAGCTATTGAAGAAAGGAAAGATCTGCAAAATCTTACTATTGTTCAATTACATGGTATTCTGACTGCTTTTGAAATGAGACAAGGAGGTCCGTCTCAAATCAAATAATCTGCTTTTAAGGTATCTGCAAGAGGAAAAGAAAAGGAAGTTGTCAAAGAATCCAGCTATATATCTGAAGAAGAAGAAGCGAATTTTGTGAGAAAGCTCCAACTAGGTACTGGAAGATTCAAAGGTAAGCTTCCCTTCAAATGTTTTGAGTGTGGAAAAGTTGGTCACTATGCTGCTAAATGTCCTTATAGAGAAAAACGTGGTAAAGGGAAACAATTTGAAAAGAGGAAGAGTTATTATGCAAATGAAGGTGATGATGAAGTGTCTAGTGAAGATGAAGAAGATTCTGACCATGATATTAAACTGCTCATGGCAAAAGAATCTAGAGAAGAAACGGATACTTTTGTGGATGCTTTGGAAGACAATGATTTTCTTGAAGAAAACAATCAACTCAAAGTAAGCCTAGAATAAAAGAACATAATCATAGAGACTCTTGAAAATCAGCTTGAAGAAAAGAAAAAACGCATTGAGGAATTGGAGTGTGAAGTAGTAAGTCTAAGGAAAGATAATGAGAAAGGAAAAACTCTCAATCTTAGATTTGCTAAAAGTTCAGAAACCTTAGATGAAATTATCAATACTCAACGTTCTCCTCTCATAAAAACAGGTCTTGGATATATTGGAGAATCCTCTCAGGCTTCAGCACCAAACTATCTAAAGGCAGCAACTACTGGTTTACAATATTCTGCCTCTCAAAAAGGAAGCAAGGATTCTTTACGGGTAAAGCAGGATCATCGCTCTTCAAGGAACACTGACAGGAATAACTTTCAAAGGAGCTCCAACCAGCAGGTAAATCCAAATAGAAGATTTCGTGATTACAAAAATGTCTATTTCAATGGACAATGTTTTACATGTCACAATTTTGGCCACAAAGCTGCTCAATGTGTTGCTTACAAAACGATCATGACAAGAGAAGCAAGAAAGAAAAGGTTGGATACTGAACCAAAGAAGAATACATATAACAACTTTTCTCCTCTTCAAAATGAAGTTGAATGTGCTTATTGCAATAACTTTGGCCATGAAGAATCTGAATGCAGGAGCAAAGTCCAGCCAAAACAGCATTTTCTCTCAAGTTCCAAAGTATGGAAAAAGAAGGAATTACAGGTTGAAAATTGTGGGATAGAATTATTTGCAGAAGGTGAAGAACATCAATGGTACATTGATAGTGGATGCTCAAGACACATGACAGGTGAAAAAAGCAAACTCCTTACATATAATGCTCTAGAAAAAGAAAAGAAAGTAACTTTTGGAAATGATTCTCCTGCTGTAATTAAAGGAAAAGGGTCCGTGTTTCTAAAAGAAAAGGTGAAGGCTAAGGATGTCATGTATGTGGATGGATTAAGGCATAATCTGTTGAGTGTAAGTCAAATGTGTGATCAAGGAACTGAAGTTGTCTTTAGTTCAAAAGAATGTGTGGTTCGTGAGATTGATACAGGTAAAATTATTATAAAAGGAAAAGAAATCCAAGCAACCTGTATGTACTAAACTGCAAAGATCAATGTTACTTGAGCAAGTCTTCAGAAAATTGGCTATGGCATAGAAGGCTGGGGCATCTGAGCTTCTCTCAAATCAACAAAGCAAGAAGAGTTCAAGCTGTTCGTGATCTTCCCAATATTAATCTACCAGAAAGTATCATATGCAAATCTTGTCAATTCAGTAAGCAGACCAGAGTACGATTCAATGCCAAAGAAGGATCTTCAAGTAAGCCTCTTGAACTCATTCATACTGACATATGTGGACCTATGAGGAAAAAGTCACTACGTGGGGAAGAATACTATATCTTATTTATTGATGACTACTCTAGAATGTGTTGGATCGGATTCATTAAACACAAGATGAAGCATTTGAAAAATTTCGGATCTTGAAAGCATTGGTAGAAAATGAATTAGATCTAAAAATCAAGTGTCTTATATCTGATCGAGGAGGAGAATATACATCAAATGAATTCTTTGAATTTTGTGAACAACATGGCATAAAAAGACAGTTCTCTGTAGAAGGCACTCCACAACAAAATGGCGTAGCATAAAGAATGAATAGAACAATTGTTCAAATGGCTAGAGCTATGCTTGATGATTCTGGAACTCTTGACATGTTCTGGAGTGAAGCAGCACATACAGCAGCTAACATTCTCAACAAGGCTCATGTTCGGGTAAATAGTGACAAAACTCCATACGAACTTTGGTATGGTAATTCTCCCACTGTGAAGCATTTTAGAGTTTTTGGAAGTAAATGCTTTATCAAAAATAATGATGAAAATCTTGGCAAGTTTGAACCTAGATCAGATGAAGGGATATTTCTTGGTTACTCATCTTCAAGCAAAGCATACAAATGTTACAATAAAAGGCTTCGAAAGATTGTTGAATGTATTGATGTTGTTATTGATGAGTCTCTTGCAGCTCCTAAAGAAGAAAAACAAACAACAAAAGAAGATGATGGTGACCTATGTCCTTCTACATCAAATAGAAATGATATAGACAGTGGATCCAATGAAGAACCTGAAGATGATCTATCTGAAAAAGCTCCATCCAGATATGTTCAAAAGAATCATCTTGAATCTCAAATTTTGGGTGACAAGGAATCTGGTGTACGAACAAGGAGAACTCTTGTAGGATCTTCTAATCATTTGGCACTCATATCCACAATTGAACCACACAATGTCAATGAAGCTAGCAAATATGAATGTTGGAGGCAAGCCATGGATGAAGAACTTGTTCAAATTGAGAAGAACGACACTTGGGATTTGGTTCCAAGACCTCATGATAAAAATGTCATTGGAACTAAATGGATTTTCAAGAACCAGTTAAATGAGAATGGGGATGTTGTAAGAAACAAAGCTAGACTGGTTTGCAAAGGGTATACTCAACAAGAAGGTATAGACTTTGAAGAAACTTTTTCTCCTGTAGCTAGACTTGAAGCCATAAGAATGTTTCTTGCTTTCTCAAGCTATCAACGAATCAAAGTTTATCAAATGGATGTTAAGTCTGCCTTTCTTAATGGTGATCTAGAAGAAGAAGTATATATAGAACAACCGGAAGGATTCATTTTGGGAAATGATGCAAATCTTGTTTGTAGACTTAAAAAGGCTCTGTATGGACTCAAACAAGCTCCAAGGGCTTGGTATTATCATCTTGACAAATATCTTCATCAACAAGGATTTTCAAAGGGGTCTGCTGATAGCAACTTATACACAAAAGTTGAAAATGATAAACTATTGAGTGTGGTTGTATATGTTGATGATATCATTTTTGGGAGTAATGAAGAATCTATGAGTCAGAAATTTGCTTCTGTCATGCAGCAAGAATTTGAAATGTCCCTACTAGGTGAACTAACATTCTTTCTTGGCTTACAAGTGCATCAAACTACAGATGGTATATTCCTATCACAAGCAAAATATCTTAAGCAAATTCTGAAGAAGTATGGCATGGAAGAATGCAAACCTATAAGTACACCAATGATAACCGGATGCAATCTCAGTTCTCATGATGATTCTCCCACAGTGAATCAACCAGAATACAGATCAATGATAGGAAGTCTACTTTATCTCACTGGAACTAGACCAGACATTATGCATGCAGTTGGGATTGTTGGACGATTCCAAGCAAATCCAAAAGAGTCTCACCTTCAGGCTGTTAAAAGAATTTTCAAATATCTTCAAGGAACTCAAGACCTTGGTCTATGGTATCCAAAGAATGATGATCTTACTCTTCATGCTTACACTGATGCAGATTGGGCTGGAAGTGTTGATGATCGGAAAAGCACTAGTGGTGGTGCATTCTATATGGGACCCCGGTTAGTATCTTGGTTCAGCAAAAAGCAAAATTCTATTGCCTTATCTACAGCAGAAGCAGAATATGTGGCTGCCGCATCTTGTTGCACTCAACTCCTTTGGATGATGCAAACCTTACAAGATTTTCAAATCAAATGTACACTGTCCCCGGCAAGTGTTAATGATACAAGTGCCATGGTATCACAAGAATCTGATGTACAGAAGACCAAGCACATTCCCATCAAGTATCACTTCTTAAATGAACAAGTGCTTGACGAATTGAAGTTAGTATATTTCCTCCAAAGAACAAGTTGCTGATATCTTTACCAAACCTTTGCCCAGGGAAGCGTTCGAGTATCTAAGACAAAAGCTGGGAGTGTTCTCTGCCAGTCAAAAGAACAAATCTGCTTAAATTTAGAAGATGGCATTGGATACGCGGATTTCCTGAAACAAAGTCGCGTATATACGCGAGTTCATGCACAGAAAACCGCATATGTCTGATTCTTGACAATTTTCTCTTTGGAGTCAGCTCTCTTCAGCACAGCTGCAGTGCTGTTTGGTATCTCTGATACTGTTTGGTATCTCTGGTGGTGTTCCAGTTCTCATAGTTCTATTTCTAATGTTTTGATAAAGATTCCTTGATGATTTGTTGGTAAAAGTGTTCAGGATGCACAAACTAAGGGGGAGCCTTAGTCATATGGAAAGGTTGCTTGGATGCACAGATTCAGGGGGAGCATTAGCTTTGCTGAGTATAATGCATTATTGGCATTATGATGGTTCTGAAATATGTTCTCTTTCTTGAGGAATTTCTGGTGTTGGTCTTAAAGTTATATTTGTAGTTTGATGAAAAGGCCATGTAGAGATCCATGATGTAAAATTTTAATATTCAGTGATGTAAGAACTTGATAAAGTTATAAACCCACTTGGTTGGGTAGCTGAGTCAAATTTTGTAAACCCACTTGGTTGGGTAGCTGAGTCAAATTTGTAAACCCACTTGGTTGGGTAGTTGAGTCTCATATGTAAATCCACTTGGATGGATCTTTGATGTAAGTATGAGTCATTGGTGATAGGAAATTCATAGATTCATGTACTCCATTGGAAAATATGTTTGAAGATTCAGCATGAACTTAGGGGGAGCTTGGTCACTTCAGTATATATCATATCTGCAGAATGCTTCTTCCACATAAGGAGAAAAGGGGGAGAGTATGTTGGTTTTTGATCTGCCCTTTGCCCTTGATGTCAAAGGGGGAGAGTGACATGGTGTTACATGGTGTTTGAATGAAGAGAAAGAATGGTGTCAAAAATGGAGAGAGTGACATGGTGTCATTTTATTCTTAATGTACCTATCTGTTGTGGTAACCAAACACCATCGTGGTTGCCATCAAGTCCAAAGGGGGAGATTGTTGGCAATATGATGCAGAGTGTTGTCCTTGATGGCAACCCACTGAATGAAGATGAAGACATGAGACAGTTGACATGTGTTGTCCTTGATGGAAAACCACCTAATGAAGTTTGTCTTGACCTGATGGACTTGGTAAATTATGTAAATCTGATATGAAATGATGTTTGTTAGCAATATGATGCTGAGTGTTGTCCTTGAATGGCGACCCACTTGATGAAGTTGTGCTTGATAGAATATGTCTTGATAAACTAAATCTGATGTATCTACAGTGAGTAAAAAAGGCAATGAAGAAAGGAATTCAGCATGTGCTAAATCTATGGTGAAAAGAGTATGTCTCAAGGCATACGCGGATCTGTCTAGGAGAAGTCGCGTATGCACGCGGGAAACAACGTTCCAAGTTGCGTATGGGAAAAAGCACTCATAAAGTGTAAAACCAGGGGTAACCACCATGGTATTGACCCATTGTATTGGGTAATGATTCATCTAAATGACCCCGTCCAGGAATACCATCGGAAGTAATGTGGTTTTGACCCATGGTATTGAAAAAGGGTAAACCTATATAAGGAGAAGAAATTCATTATGAAAATCATGAGTGTGGGTGCAAGATGTCTGAACTTGAATGAATACTTCTCTCTGAAGGATATCTGAATGGAAAGGGTTACAGTTGAATGATAGATCTGAATGTATGATGCACCAATGATGAAGAAGGGGATCTAGATCTGAAATGTACTTATATTTGCTAGATCTGTTTATGGAATGATTAGATCTGTGATGAGGCGAACATCTGTCTGAGGTAAAGGGTAAAATCTGAAGTGATGTATCTGTTGTGAAGAATTGCAATGACATAAAGTCTGAAGAACCATACGCTAGTTCGCCGAAGAGGAAGTGCGTATATACGCGGCTTCGCTGAAGAGAAAGCGCGTATGCGCAATGAAATTGGATCTGTAATATGTACAGAAGTATACGCTGGTTTATGTGAACGGAAGCGCGTATATACGCGACATCAGTGAAAGGGAAGCGCGTATGCAAACTAGGGTTTGCTGAAGTCTGTGGTAAGAAATGTCTGATCTGTTCTGCTGGTTTACTGATATCTGTCAGTGAGTTATATGTATCTGTTTCATGGTTGACTGTGCTTAAAAGTATGGAAAGGGTCCAGTTTGAAAATATGATGAAATGTGGCCTGCAAGTGGTGTCCTAAGGAAAGCTTTGGATCCAGTGTGAAAATTGATGAAACGTGGTCCATAGAGGTGCTGAGGGTTGTAGCCTTCAGTCAGGGGGTTGTAGCTCCCTTCCAGGTGAGGCTGGTAAACGAGATCAGGGGGTCGTAGCTCCCTTCCAGGAGAGGCTGGTAAACGAGTCACGGGGTTGGAGCTCCCTTCCAGGAGAGGCTGGTAAACGAGCACAGGTGGGTGCCTGCGTGTTGGTAGGAGTCTACGCCAGCACATATGTTGTAAGATGTTTTCTCTATAATAAAATATTGATGGCAGAAAACAGCTGCCGCAGTGGTTTTCTCCCAGAGCTTGGGTTCCACCTAAAACTCTGGTGTTCATGAGCTAGCGATGCTTTGTGTGATGGTTTTATTACCACGATTTCACTTCTTTGCACATGTTCTTTGTTTATTAAACATCTGAGGAATGAATGATGGAATGATATAAGTGAAGAATTAATGACATAATTAGATCTCTGTGTATACGCGAGTTTCATAAAGGGTATCCGCGTATATACGCGAGTCTGTATCAGGAAAGTAGTGTATGGGTTTTAGAAGCAAGAAAAAGTAAAAGTTTTGAATATGCAGTAAATACTGATTCAGCCCCCCCCTCTCAGTATTTTTCCCAACACTTGACTCGTGACAAAGAAGAAGACAGTGAAGAATGTACAAAGATTTTTTCAGATGAAATGACAGATTTGTGGCAAGAATTGAGTATTCTGGAGAAGAGGCTAGAAAAACAAAGGATAAATGTTCAAGTCACAAAGTCAAAGCTGAATGAGAATGAAAAAGTTCATTATTATGAACTAGAGCAAAGAGACATCCTTGAAACAGATGATGTGGAGGAAAGATTAACTGATAGTCTTGAGAATTATTTGAAGAAGTTGAATCAACATACTGATGTGTTGATAAAAGTGAAAATGTCAAAGCAAAAAATCGAAATGTTGCCAGAAGAAGCAGATACCAAAAGGTCTTATATTTTTAAAACTAGCAGTTTTTTGGTGAATGCAGGTACACCACCAGACAAGGAAATTGTTTCTATAAAAGCAATCAATGACTATAATTATGATCAAGAAGAAATTATGTATTTTTTTCCATCGCAGGAAGTTGAGAGTTTAGCTCAGTTGGAGGTGAAAGAATTTGACAAAGAGGAATTACTCCGAGGAATTGGCGAAAGAAAGTGTTGGAGAAGCCGATGGAATTTGATCGACAGAGTGGATGATGAGTTATCAAATCGAGTTGATACTCCGAAGGACCAGCAGCAGAATAGAATTTGGAATCCTGGAGTGAGAAAGTCATCAGGACTTTTGGTTGTCACAGTATTACAGAAAAGCGACAGACCCCATAGACAGGAATCCATGGAAACTTCTCTACATGGGGAGTCTGATGTAGGAGCATCCAAGTCAAATTTTCATTATTTAATTATGTAATAAGGGGGGTGAGACATTTTAATCATTTTATTAATTAAATTTCTTATTTTTAATAAAATTAGGAGAGAAATTCTAAATGTGAGGAATTTTGTAAATATTCTTTAATAATTAAAGGATATGAGTAGAATGGAATAAGGTAGATAATCTAGGGAGTAGGAATTCCATATACGGGACTTTGTTGAGTCCAAAACTAGAATAAATCCAAATTAGATTTGCAGTTGAGATTTATGTGGAGGAATTTATGGAGTGAAATAAATTCATTATTTATGTATAAATAGGAGTTTTTTTGTGAGGATGAGGGACAGCTGAGAGCAGTGAGGAGTACAGTGAAAGTGAGAGATGATTTGAATCGCCCAATGTAATATTTGGCCAAAGAGTTTTTTTTTGGTTTATTGTCAGTATTTTTTTATGTGGCTCTCTTCCTTCATGTGTATTTTGAGTTGAATTTTTTTATGCTTTTAATAAAGAATTATTGAGAGTTTTTATGCTGAGTGAAGGAGTGTGTGTTTTATATGCTCGAATCTGTTCTATAACAGAATCCTTGCATCAATCGGGAAATTAAAAAAAAAAATTGTACACCAAACATAAAACAATGTTGTTACTTGGGAAATAAACATAGAACAATGTACATTGCAGAGGTGCCAAGTTTTTTATTCAAAATTGAGGAAAGATCTTGGGAGTTTGAAGATCCTTGCAGAGAGTTGGGAAAGCTTAGAAATAGTTGCGCACTCTCTCAGAACTGTTCTAGATGTTTATAAGAAGCTTTTTCCAACCACACATAGATTTGTAGAAAATATGAGGCATATAAAGGAAGCATTAATGGGTCTCGATAAATGGGTCGATGTCAAAACCAAGGTTACAAAATCAATGGAAAAATCTATTTTTAATTTAAAAAAGGGGTCGAAAAGAAAGATGATGAAGGTGAAATATTTTAAGCACCCTAATATAGCCAACCATTTGTATGGTAGGTTTCTTGCAATGTATGGAAACATCACGTGGAATGAAGAGGTTCCTGTTTAAATTACAAAATTATTTTATGCATAAATAGTTTTGGGTATGAAACACAATTACAATGACCTTCCTTTTGAATTTGTTGGTACTGGGAGAGGTCGATTATGTGACCGTAAGGGTGATAATCATGATATTGAATTGCCTCGCCCCCAACCACGTTTGGTACCTCAACTTCCTTGTTTGGAAACGTTTCTGTCAGATATAGATGCCAGTTCTAAAATTAGTCGAGAAGCAAGGGATGCCATCATAGACAATGTCCACACTAGATTTGGTACAATTGATATTGGTCTAAATCGAAAAAGAGAACGAGCTAATTCACATGCTAATTGTGTATGTAAAATATATGAGGAGATAGATAACATTAATATTGAGGAGCCTAAAGCATATGCGAAGGGTTTTATTAATGGTTGGAAAGACTTAATTCTTCATGAGGAAGAGGGCGTGGGATCAGTATATGTTAATGGTTAGGGTGGATATTTTAATGTAATTTTTAATTTACAAACACATGTTTATTTGTATGTGTTAATATAACACAAATGTATCATATATTCACCATTTGTAGGTAAGATGCTTGTTTAACAAATTTTTTGATAATATCAAGGTCCAAGGTTTAGGTTTTGGCAATCAAGATGATATTTTGGGAAAAGTTAGTTTTTTTTAAGATTTCATGATGTTTTTGTACATTTATTATTCTCTTATTATATCGAAATCATGATGAAATAATTTTAAAAGAAATAATTATGTACATGTATATAATTAAATGTTAAAACATTTTAATTCCATTTGATGTTTTCGAAATGGCACCACCCTCTTCTTCCTTGTTAGGAGATGTGCCGAATATTCCATTGTCACAAGTATTCAATATTGAACAATTATGTTTAGTTATAAATTGAGGTCCAAATTTCATTAAAAAATGAGATAGATATTTATTTTACATTTCAAAATTTGTGAATTTTAGGTTTGTGGAGATTATTTTTGTTCTCCAATGAATTTAGCGATGGAGTCGATGATGGGGGATAGGAACATCCAAAAAATTTGAATAAGTTGTCTAACGTTTTTTTAATAAATTGCATGAGTTTATGCATATTCAATTGCAAAATTTTAAAATTTTAATATATGCACTTACACATATATATTTTACAATTTATTCATGAGGGCGCGATGCATGAAAAACACCAGATGTATGGCGAACACTAGACAAGAACAATGGAGGGGGAACAACATGAAGTATTGCATGGAATTTGGAATCCTTTTTTTTTTTTTTTGGTTTTTATGAAATACATTCTAACTTAATTTTAAGACATTAAATTTTAATTTCAATGTACATAATCTTATATGTATATATATGCAATTACACATGTCCTGCAAAGCCCCTATCATTCACATGAGAGCACCAGGAGGTTTATGGAATGCATATTTCAGCGAGATTCTATAAATTGATGCAACTTTTTATTTGATAGTCTTTTTATAGTATATATTATATTTACCTTTATTGAAAGATATAAATTTTGGACATATTTATAGTAAAAATCTTTATTATGAATTGACATGCATATTTTTTTTTGACAACTTTTTATTATATATATATTT